>JAYKAV010001577.1:420006-617168 GCA_035582835.1 Phoebastria nigripes
TTTTTGGTTTTGTTTTTACTATTTATTCTTTTTTGCAATACACCTACTGACTATATCAAGCTACTCCTCCTCACTAATTCCAGTTCTGTGCCAGCAACATTATCTTTCTTACTGTTTTCCAACTAGGAAGAAAACTGAAGAGAACAAAGCCATGCAGTACCATCCACAGAAGAGGAAGTAGTAAAAAAAAATTAGCATGTTCATCAGAAGCCTCTCTGCAGCTCCCCATAAAACAAGTGGACACAATTCTCTAAATTACGAATCTGTTTTCAACAGATGAAAACCAGCCATACGCTTCCAGTCTTCAGCTGGCATTTCAGACCTTTATGAATTTGTGCCTCTTTTTGATACGCTACATAAGATATATCTGTGGGACTGATATTGGGAATGCAGTTGCACCTCTCAAAAGAGCACTCGGCAAGAAAAAGTCACATATAGGATTCCTTGCAATATATTAGGACTGCAACTGGTCTAAAAAGAGATCACAAGGTGTATTTAGAAGCTGATGAATTAAGGTTTGATTAATTAAAAATATGCTACAGAATTTGTGATCCAAATGGTAATAGTTAAAACTAAAAACATTTATTTTAACAATCAAGCATGAATTATAACAGACTTAGATTAATTTCACTAAGGTTGTTAAAGATTCAAGTTAGTGTAGACTTTGCCAAAATAAAGGCATTACCCAATTATCTCCAATATGGCCCAATAAAATAATTAGTGTGATGTTTAAAGGACTATTAGAGCGTGATGACTGACCAGCATTTAGAAGAAAAATAGTTTTTGAACAAGACCTTTTATTATGATTGTCAGCAAGAACTGTAATAGTAAAACAAACCCAAAATGACCAGAGGGCAATATCATCTGTAACATGAAAATATTGTAGTGGTTCCATAATTCTTGTATCAAACAGTTGCGATCATTCTTCAAAACTCTCTGCTAATCCAAAAGCTAAACAAAAAAGAAGTTCTGGGTTCTCAGTGGTTCCTCAATGGCTTCCTGAATAATTTCTGCTTACAATTCAAAAAAGATTTGCAATGGCCAGTTTCACAGTCAACTTAAAGCTAAAATTCAAGCTGTGTTTTTGACTTGTGAATCACCTCAAAAAGCAGTTCTTACAGGAAGGGTTGAACCCTCATATTACATGACTATCCCCTTTGGAAACCAAGTACAATAAAAAGAAAAGATGATCATTTAAAGAAAGGGGAGATGGATGAGCAGAAGTATAATCTTCATTAATCTCACAAAACTGGGGTGGCTTTTTTGTAATAACAAAAATATGCAGGAAATCAAGATTTTAATTATTAAATTAAGCTGGTATACAGCTGAACATGTATAAGAAATGAAGGTCTGAAAAATATAAAAACCATTTTTATTGAATTGCCTTTTCAAGACATAGCTGAAGAAATGCAGATCAAGTGGAAGGAATAATCCTTAACAGAAACTACACCTGACTCAAAAGTTCCAAGCAGAAAATAGATGGAGACTAGCAATGCCTTCGCAGAAAATACCATATATGCTTACACCTTTCTTACCTCTCCCCTGGCACCAGGTTATAGCTATACTTGGAGAAAAGATGCTGGGTTTGAGCCAGACCAAAGGTCCATCTATGTGGCCATTCTTAGGAAAATTCCAAAGGAAAAAAAAATTAAGTACAACTACAATATTACCCATTAAGTGTCTTCTATTTAGTAAATTAAATTATAAAATTAAGTAGAATCATTCCTGACATCAAGGGTCCTGTAATGATATAGTTCCACAAGACTGAATAATCAGTTAAGTCATGGGGGGCAGGGGGGAGAAGGTGAGATTAATAAAAGCAAGAAAAATGTATGTTCAAGAGAAAACAGAAAAGATATCATGACATTCCAACTTCCTGCATTTTTGTTCCTAATCTTGAAATGTAATCCACAACAAGAAGACAAATAAGAGATAATTGAAAACGCTTTGGTTTTGAACACAGAACAGAATGCATATTTAGATGGCCAAATATTTGCAATTCAATAGAAAGATCATCAACAAAATTATTTAAGCATGTCATTTTGAGGGAAAAGTCATAAGTACCTCTGATTTAATGCATTCAGTGTATTCCTACTTTCAGACCACAATGGTTAGCTAATGGATTGATTACAAGTTCTTCATGTAATACCACAGCTGAAGACTAACAAAAATACCCTGTGCACAAAGAAAGATCTTGGAAATGCCAGGGAGTGGCACCACTTCTGTTATTATTGCTCTGAAAAGCTCAATAATTGCAGTTCTTCCTGGAAAGAAACAAAATGAGCAGAACCAGAATCTCTTTTGGAATGAGGTACAAAATGAGATGAGATCTGGAAAGCCCATCACACAGACTTTAGAAGATTCAGCTATTCACCAAGGAAGATACCCTTTTAATTTCATGGAAAAGATCAGAATATAAAACATTTTAGTTCACAAGAATGGAAACAAGTAAACAGAGGACCCTATTACAAAAATGCCAATGCTTGCAATAAACGCAGCAGAACAAACTGAAGAAGCTAGACTGTAAGAGGGCTGCAGTTATTGGACCTGAATCAGCTCCCTAGGCCCACCAGTGGATGATGTTGGAGCTCTAAAGAGCACCTAGCTAAGGAAAAGTCTATTTTTCAATAACAATTTCTAAGAGGAGAAAAAGAGAAGGAGAAACAAAGTTGACAAATATGTCGGGCTCACATGGGAAAAAGCTAGCATGTTTTATTGAGTATTCTATTCAGGGGATGAAAAGAGAGAAGAGGCTTCATACCTCTGTTTTGAATGCATAAAAACAATTTCTCTAAACATATACCAAATAGCACTTTTCTACAATTCACAAAAATCACACACTTCAAAACTAGTAAGTAGGCAAGAAAAAACTATGAAAATATTTGAAAACTTAAATTCTGTGAAAGAGACAATATCAATATTAGCTTGGCACAAAAATCCTGCTTTTCCTTGTACAAAGGCCACACCACTTAACAGAACCACTTCTCCTCCCTCTTTTCATATCTACTTTGCAGAGAAACATTTTTTTCATCCAGTGATATGTTCTGAATGTTTAGTCTGTGGCTGTGGACATTTTACATATCAAGGACAGTAACTAAAGGCTAACAATAAGAACAAACCCAGTATCTTAACTATTTTGTTTTCTTGGATTTATACATAACCCATGCCCTTTCTGACCGCAGTAGCCTACAGTGGCACAGGGGACAGCCAGATAGGACAGCTAAGCGGACCAAATGTATCTTTGCTACTGGAAAAGGGAGTATTCCCTTCTTCCAGGCTTGACACTGCTGTCCCCATTCTGTGTACTTGCTCTGGCACTCATCTGACCACACAGTAAGATAATTCAATTTGCTAACCCAAGGGAGGAGGAAGGAAAAAAAAAAAAAAAAATTCAAGCAAAACAAAAAGAAAAGAAATAGTTTTCTGCTGGGTTAGTCGAGTGATTCAATTTCTCATCTACTTAGAAAAGTACCAGAGCCACTGCAACAGAGCAGTACAGCCATGCTGTACCAAAAACAGAGAAGAGTAAGTAACTGGGAATACTCCATGCAGAAGCATTAAAATATGAGAACTGCTAGTCAGTCTCTTTAACATCCACCTACTCCCAGACTTACTTCTTATCCACAATCTAAGAGCCTGCATGACACACTTCAACTTCTTTGATGCAGCATTGAGTACTTTCCCAAACACAGGTCTCCCTCTCTGAAATCTAATTATGCCACCAATCTACTAAAACATCTTTGCAGGTTTTATCTGAAACTTCTAGGACAAGCTGCTTTTGACATAATACATGATAAAAAAATACATACATTAATTTAAAATATATGGGTTTTTTGAAGGTCAAACAAAATTTTAATTAAAAAAATTCTAACTACAAATGCACCTGTAAAATAAAAACAGCCTCCCAGCTTTTTGGAGGTAGAGTGGGAGAAACTAAACTACAAGAGTGAACCAAGTATTTGCAATTTATTTCAATATTTTTATGCATGTATAACTGTACAACAGACAGATACACAAAGTTGTTTAAACAAACGTACTCTCTTCCCACCCTAATTTGCATGTGTTATGTTACAGTTTAAGTCACAGGATCACATACTATTTTTCCCCAGGACACCTGCCTCATTCAGTGCACTGGATGGACTCCAATCCAGGAAAGCATCAGCACTGTGCACTGAAGGAAGCTGCTCTCTGTAGACCAGTCCATTGAAAATGCGTAGATACACAATGATCAATACTAGAACGGAAGAAACGCAGGCATTCGGCAAGAGCATTATAATCCTAATAGACAATGAAAGACCCCACAGGCTCACTTAGCACAGTGAAGATGTGTATCTTAGAAAAGATACACACAACTAATGCTAGCTCCCAGCTAGCAAATTTGAAGCTCCATCCCCCAGTAACAAAGAACTTTCTTTTCTCAAATTTCAAACAGTCCTCTGGTCACAAGCATATCAATTTTTACTACGTTATGTAGCATGTTCTACAAAGAGGGGGAAGTGCATGCCATTGTGTGCTTTTACAACCTCACAAGTGCTAGAAGCAGATACGAGAATTTCTGCAAGTAAATTCTGCTATCTGCACGGATTCAATGCCTGACTCCCCTGTTCAAAATTTTCTAAAGGAAAACCAGAATTTCACAGATTTTCTTGGCTTTCTAAAAGCTAAAGTAAAAACAATCTGTTTTACCTCAGTTCCATTCTGTCTCCAAAGCTAAGAAATGCAGTGCTGACATGGAAATTGTCTTTTTAGGAGACTCAAGGAGATACTATGGTATCAATATACATTAAATACCTTTTTCCTGCATTTGCAAGAACTGGAAATGGTACTTCAAAAATCAATTTCTGCAGCTACTCATGCGTCAGGTTTCATTCCAGTCACTCAAGGAAGCTTCCTAGCTCCCACCTACAAGTGAACATAGACTCTTCCAGTTCACTTTCATAACCCGGTTCTTTTCTGGCTTGTATGTTATCAACAGAATTGTTAAAAAATTCTGCCTGCCAAGTCTGTTACAGATGAAGAAGCACAATATAGCAAGAACCCATTCTTCTTTGCCAAAGTCAGAATAGATATGGGAAGCAGTCACCTGTCAAAAAAAAAATGCAGTACCATGATAAAGTAAGTTTGGTAACAACTATTATGTCCGAATGCTTCTCTTTAATAGAATTTAAGAAAACATTTTTATCTGATCCATTACAAATAACTTTTAGATTCTTGAGATTTTGACAAAATTCTGTGTATCCTCAGCTACACTATTCTCTCTATTCAGCCAGCCTTCCTGACCTCCTTCAGACAAAAAAAAAAAAAAAAAAAGCAAACAACAACAAAACATTTACATGAAAGTGACTAAGTGTTTAAAAAAAATAATAATCAAAGAGTGAGGGGAGATTCTTTGTGGTATTTATGTTTCACTTTTTTCCCCGTTAAATAGAATTTCAAGTTGAGGAGCTTCCATACTAACAGAGAACAGAGTTCAGTTCCAGTAAGACAGACTTCTCAGCATCTGGACATAAAGTAATTCCCAGAGGAAATTAATCACATGAAATCACAGCATATTTAATCATGTCTTAGTTCAGTTTACAAAAACTATCCCGTCCCACATATCATTTTACACAGGCAAACCCAGGGCCAAGAACACTGTCACAATGCTTGAATGGCATTCCAAAGGAGAAAAGATGATCATCGCAGTGTTAGAACAGGCTTTATTCTTTCGAAGTAGTTAAGTATTTTATGAGTACCTTTGCTTTCACTGGGAAGAAAATAATTTTTCCAAAGTGCAGATCAGTGGATGCTATCTGTAATCTCTTGTCATAAGAATGCAATTCTTATGTATCTTCAACTCATCGGCATAGCATCTACATCTCATTTTTTTTCCGTAAAGTCGTAAGAACAGATGGACTAATTGTCAGCTCATCTTAAAAACGCCTAAAACGACGCCCCAAACGCTGGCAACCAGCACACACCATCCCCATTCTTGTCACCAGCGGGCTCCCCTAGGCTGGTACGCACACCTACTACGCCCAACGGCCATCGCACGCGCTTCGCCCAACCGCCGCCGCTCCGAGCTCGCGGGAGACGCACGAGCACCTCCGCCCGAGGCCGCGCCACCGCGGGATCTGCGGGCGGCGGGATGCACCGGCAAGCCAGCCTGAGGAGCGGCCCCCCCCCCCGCTCCCCGCCCGCTCCCGCCCGCAGCCGGCGGCGCGCGCAGGAGCTGAGGGCGGAGGAGGGCTCCGCCGCTCGCCTCGACGCCAGCTTCCTCTGCTGCAACACGCTTTCTGCTCGAAAATCGCCATCGGGTTTTTGTTAGCTCAGTAACCCGTTCGTTTCCACGCCAGAAAGACAAAGTGGGCCCGGCGCTTCTTCTCGCCACCGGGAACAAAAAAAGGTTACTTGATGTTTTCCCCGGGAAGAGCCTCAAGAAAGAAAAGATCACGCCTTCAGGAGAATATTTTTGAATGCAAAAGACCCGCCTCGTTGGGTGAAAATACGCCATAAGAGAAAAGGCAAAACCAGCTGGTTTTCCCCATCATCCTTCTCAGAAGACGTTATTTTAAGGGGACGGGGGGAAACACCGCATTTCAAATGAACGGCATCAGTGATTTTTAAATCTGGAGAAACACGCCACCTCCAGCCCCGGGGCAGTTTGTGAAATAGGGGCAACCGAAAAAAAATTAAACCTCTGGAAACGTCGGCTCGAATGACGGAAATCCGCCTGCAGGAGGGGAAGGCAGACTGCGAAGCCCCGGTGCCCGCGCCGCGGGCGGCCGGGTGGGTGTGCCGGCGGCGGCGCCCCCGGCCGGGCGCCCATCGGGCGGCGGGGCGGAAAGGGGCAGGGAGACGCGGGCAGCGGGATCTAGCAGCGCCGTCCGCATCCAGTCTGCGCCGATGCCCCTGGGGCAGCGGCAGCCCCCCGCCACCGGCCCCGCCGGGGAAAGGAAGGCGAGGGCGCGAAGCAGCCTCCAGACCCAGCGGAGACGGGGGAAAGGGAGCAAAGGGAGCGGGCTGTGCCCGGGCCGCGCTACCGCCCCCTCCGCCGGGCGCAGCCCCCGCYGCACGACGCCGGGGCCTGGCGGGCGAGGGCCGCCTGACACAATAGGCACCGGTCGGATGGCGGGGCGGACAAACGGCGCGACCCCGGCCCCTCTCCCCGTCACGGCTCCCGCCCGACCCGCGGCCAGGGCGGCAGCATCCTTACTCACCCCTTCGAGGAGGCTCGCCGCGCCGGGGAGGGGCCGTCCCTAGTGGTGGTGCCGCCGCCGGTGCTCACTGAGCCGGCATCCCCGCGGGGCGGGGGCGGGGCGCTCCGGTCGGTGTCCCTCTGGCAACGGCTCCAACGTTATTCCCTGCACATAGCGGCTAACGGGCAGAGCGGGGCACGGCACTGCGCAGGCGCCGCCCGAGCTCACACAATGCGGGGGGGGCGGGGGAGAGCAGCGCGCAGGCGTCAAGGGCTGAGCGGTGGAGGAGCCGAGCTGCGCCTGCGCCAGCTCCAGACAATAGCTTTCTCCGCTCCGACCGCCGGGAGCCCTCTGCGCACGCGCCGGAGTACGCGGTGGCGGGAGGCAAACAGCACTTCCCACTCCTATCCCCCGCGGCCATGACTGGACCTGCGCTATACCCAGCCACTGCGGACCCGAGGACGTAGGCGGAAGAGCTGCACTGTGCGCAGGCGCGGATGCAGCCGCAATCCACAACAAAGGGGAAAGAGGCGGCTGCGACCACCCTCCTCCCGCTGCCGGCAGTGGAAGATGGGCCGCCAGCGGGGACTCCACCTCCCAAGGCGCACAGCGCGGCGCGCTGCATGCTGGGACCTGTAGTTTTTTGGCGTCGCTGGCGGGCGTGGCGGGTCCTGAGCGTTACCACGCTCAGCTGTGGTGGCGGCAGGCCGGTGGCGGGTAGCAACGGCCGACGCTGAGGCGCCGGAGGGGGTCCCCGCACGCACTGTGGGAGTTGTGGTTCTTCCGGGAGTCCGCGGCGGTTGCGGAGCGCGGGAAGGCAGAGCGGGTCGAACTACTGTTACCCACCAGCGCTGCGGGGCGCCGCGGTCTGGGGCAGCGCCGGCTGCTTCCCCGGGAGCCGGCGGCGTCCTCATGCGGGCGCCCCGCGGGGAGCCCGCCCTGGAAGAGTCCCTGGAGCGGTACCAGAAGCGTCTCCGAGGTGAGCGGGCACCGCCGCGGCAGAGCGGCGCGGGGTGAGGGCAGGCTGCTTCTCCCGCCGGCCGCTCTCGCCTCAGCCGGTGCCCCGGCGCGCTGCCGCCGGCCCCGGTTCTGTCGGAAGGTTCCGCCGTACCCGKCTGTCCCCCACCCCGCTGAGCGCCTGCGGGCGGGGGCCGGCGGGACGCCGGGTGCCCGGCGGGGTGCGTTGCCGGCCCCCGTGCGCTGCTGTGGCGGTGCGGAGCCGGGGGGGGTGGGGGCCGGGCCGTCCCGCCGCTCTCCGGGGCGGCCGGGCTGAGGCAGCGCGACCCGCGCTGCTCTCGGTGCAGTTGGCGGCAAGAGTGAAGTTGCGTCTGGTGCTCCCTAAACCCGATCGCTGGTGCAGTTCATGCTACCACACGTAGTTGTCTGATCATAACGTGGCTTTGATAGGGCCGCTGCCTCTTTTGGTGGGGTTTTTTTTTGTTCGTGTAAGAGTTGCAGCTGTCATTGAAACATCAAATTCTAGACAGGTGGTAAAGAAGAGGGTGCAAACTGATTCTTACGAGAGTGATTATTTCCCATGACATAAACTAAACTCATACGTGCCTTCCTATCCAAGAAGCATTGTATATAGCCTGACAGAGAGCACCTTGATCTCTCAGCTGTGACATCTGGGCTTTACCAGCCTTCAGACTGTCTCTGACTAGTCAAAGTAAGTGAAGTAAGTGTCCAAATTCTGGAGAAAGCCAGCAGATAATTTGTGGGTACGTCACCCCACTTGGTGCAAAAAGTTGTGTTCTGGACATGGTGCCCACACATCCCGTGTTGTGACATCAGTGAATTAAATGTGTAGTTGCAATAAAGGAAACGTCATTGCAAAAAGATAAAACAATGGAAATATTTTTAAAGAGATACTTGATACTTGATTCTTAGCAAGTATTTTATATTTCCTTCTCAAAATAGCATCAGTTCTTTGCGCTGAGGATGGATTCTATTTGTTCCAGAAGATAGAACTTTGAAGAATCATCTCTATTTGCTCTTCTTGTAGATTAAGTGGGCGTGTAGATGCTGCTTGGCACTTGCAGGTAGAACGGTTAAAATGACAAATATCAGAGCATCTCTTGATATGCATAGAGTTCCTTTTGTGATATGTAAAAACAATGAATAAAAACCTATGAATTGCCATACGTAGACACAGGTGCTGTATCATGTTTCCTTTTTCTGTGGATGAGTGTGGAAAACCACTAGGTAGTTTTCCTGTACTGGATTTGGACTTTCATGGAGGCAAAGGGTTTCTGCTATGACTTTTATTGACAAAGGAGGAGTGATAAATTAGGATTTTAAAACCATAGTTAAACACATATGATTTTGCTGCTTAATAAATCTTCTAATGGCAATATGTTTCTGCTTCAAGACAGTATTGTCACTCACAGAGACATAGCTTCATTTAGAAAGGCCACACTTTAAGGGTTTTTGTTCATTTCTGCTGCACTAGTATAGGCATAAGTACAAGCTCAGCCAATAAGTTGAAAATTCGGTGTATTTCACAAATGTTTATTTTTAGAGTGCTTATGATTATCTTTTACCTAGAATACTCTTTTGCTTGTTTGCTTTTATGCAGATCTGGGAAGGGACTACACTGTTACTGAAACATTTTACAAATTCATGTTCTCCTCCTGTGATAGCTCAGTGGTTGACCTGCCTTTTCATTTTAGGCAATGAAGACCAGTCAATGCTGCCATTTTGGATTACTGGCAAGTCCAAAAGGTGGCATGCGGTCAGTGGAGAAGGCAGATTTCTTCTGTTCATCCCCATCTAAGGAGATGTGGAGATGTGTTGGTGCCTTTAAACTCTGGAGTGCGCAGGCAGCGTGCTCTGCTCAACATCCATCCTTCTGGGACATCCAGCCACCGTTGGATACAGTGGTTATGTTGGGCTGCCTGGACTCCCTGCAGAATGCGATGTTCTTGGCTTCCTTAGGTGGTAACAGCAGGTGAAGCCAAAGACCTTTGGTCTCCAAGCCTACTATGATTTCCCATAATTTCAGGATGCTTAATACTTCTTTATGTAAATGTTCATGTGTGTGTGTAGTTTGGTAAGCTTGGTGAGGACTTTATAGTTTGTTCCTTGATTCAGACCAGACTTGTCATGAAAATATGCTTTTGTAACATTTTGCAACAGAGCTCCAATCTTTCTGATTTTTGTCTTGGGCTCTTTGTGCATTTTAGATGTTCCAATGGAATTTCTCTTTCAACTAGAAAATCTGTTGGAGTGCTTGGGGACTGTCATATATATGATATCTTCATAGTTGTGACGAGCTTTTAGGCTTTTGATATGTGAAGTTTTGAAGCATGCCTTTGTACGAAGTTATCTGGACATTGTAAGTGRCCTCTTTAACTCTCTCATATCTTCAAAGGGCCTTTCTCAAGAATTTTGCATCTTGGGCTGTTTAACTGTGTATAAGACTAATATAAGAGCTCACCATATCAAATGATTGGATGAATGTATTCTGTTCATACAATTTATTTTCATTTTATCTATTTCTGACTGGATCCATTATGTTTTTTAAATCATTTAAGAACATGACGTTCTGGCGGCTGTTTCCCTTTGCATTCTGGGAAACATGGACTTTTTCCATACAATGCCAAGATAGGTTTGATTTCATWCATCCAGGGGTGCCTCTCAGTGAGTAGATATCAGTAGGGTATTATCACAAACATAACCCCAATGCAGGGTGATGTAAGTTCCATTATGTTTCTCAATGAACCTCTTTATTTCTCAGTGATGTACAATTTGTAACTCCTTTGACCTGTACAGCATTTCTCACATCGTTACTGCTACCGTTAGGAATTTGCTGTAGGACAAATAGATCATTGTTACTCCCTAAATTGTCAAGCCTAATTCTCTACCCATTTTTCTTACATAGTTATACAGCTTGAGATTTTTCTCCAAATTCAGATCATTCCTGTCATCTGGATTCTGGAATTTCAGGTAGCATGCCTTGGGCATTATTTGATGTTTTTGAAATACAGCATTCTTAAACTGCCTGTAATGCTTGACATTATCTGGACCCAGGCTGATACATGGCAACAGGTTATCACCACCCGTGCTGGAGATCAGAAGAACAATTTTACAGCCTTATTCAGTTTGATGAAAGGGTGTATAAGTTCTCGAAAAGTAATCAATTACTTCAGTGCAGTGTCCTTTGTTGTAAAGGGAAATCCCTTAGAAGACTGGCACACAGGGAGCCCAGGTGTTTAGTAAATTGAGTCTAGTGGCCAGAGGACAGAAAGCCAGACCAAAAAAACCTAACTAAGACATAACTGGTCTTAAAACCCAACAGAGAGGTTCTGATGAAATAACAAAGGTCCTATAACAGGGCTTTTCCTGAATAGTGTAGACCTTGTATAATGAAAGTCTTTAATGTTGTGTGTAATACAGAGTTAAGAGGGTGGTATTTGTACAGTTGGGGTTATTAGGTTACTGTGTAACTTTCACACAATTGAGACCATTTCAAATGAACCTCAAAGTCTTTAGGAGATAGTAACATTTCTAACAAAAAGTTATTCTCAAGGGAATAGAGGTATTTTGTAAAGGAGGAGAAGTGCTGTGCTATTGTATTCACATTAATAACTAAAAATTGGCACGCATAGTGTGAATGTCCAATGGGCCTTCTACTACACTAGTGCCAAGAGCAGGGTGTGATCGCTTTCTGCTACTTTCCCCTTTTCTCCCAACAGCAGTAAATATATGGAGAAGACCATTGAGAGCCCACTTCTTTGTTTCTAGCGTTCACCTAGTTCCTTGGACTGAGAACTGTTAACTTATTTTTTTATGTTGAGTTTTCTGCCAGTTTAGTAAACAGCACTGGCTCACTTTTGGGCCAGAGTCAGTATAAGAGGAGGAGCAAAGGAGGGGAGACCATCCTTTTTAGGTACAGTGCCTGATATAAGCATCTTGTAAATCTACCCTAAGAAAATGTGGAAATTATGTTCTGTATTCCACTGCATTACCGAGTGCAGTGTCCTATGTAATTTCAGAGAATGAAGATGCAAGCTATAAGAGGAACAGGTGAAAATATAAGACTTCTACAAATAAAGTTTCATTTTGTGGCTGCTTTATGTGACTCCAAAAATAAAGTAGGAGAGATGTGAAGTCAAAGCCATCCTAGGAGAAATGAGTGTGTGGTCCAGTTACCAGCTCTCAAAGTTAGCTGTGACAGTGAAGTGGCTAAGAATTAAATTGTAAATGGTAATCTATAATTGTAAATTTTTGGCTTAGGCTTTTTATTTTTATTTGGCAATTGTTTCTAAGTGTTCTGCTGAATAGAGCACATAACGTTTGTTTAAGGGTGGCGAATCTGTCAGAAGGAACTGGGAAATGCTTGGAGTTTCTCACATGTAAGGGTCTCTGGACCTTGGGTATGTGCTTTATGCTCTGCAGAAAGGGCTGATTTAGGAACTCATGATGATGAATGCTGCAGCTCCAGAGAACAGTTTCGTCTTAAAGATGGTAATTTGGTAAAAGCTGTGTTGAAAACCACATATTTCTCATATAATGCAAAGCAACTATGAAGACCAAGAAACCAAATCAAATGGATCCATGATTCATTATTTCAAAACATCTGAGTGTTAAACACATCTTAGGACTTTTTGTGGCCTGGCTTATGAACAGCATGGTATCACTTGTTGTTGTTGAATGTTTACATGTAAAATCCTAGCAGCGTAGGTAGTAATTGATAGGATACTTTCAGTCTCAAAGCTGCCATGTAGTATGTTAGTAGCATGGTAGCATACTTGTGTTTGGCAGCCAATAAAGAAGAATAGCTGCATATCAGAATGATAAGTAAAGTAAATTCCAAGACTGTGCAAAACACAATAAAAACTTACAAGCAAATTCTTAGTTTCAGTATTTTTAAGCAATTATTTGGCTGAAATGATACCCCAGAAGAGGTACATTGTTACTGTAAGTTGGTGAAATAAGAACTCTCTAAGACTCAGTTTGGAGTTTTAGAAGGTAGGCATTCTTTATTGCGGCACCAGGCGCACAGGGGGTCGCTCCACCTAGTGTGCGCACCAAATTACTCAACTGTGGGGGTTATATACAATCAAGGTATACATATTCATTAGATTTCCAACATATTCATGCTATTCCCTGGGACTCATTAACATATGTAAAAGTCTTTGATGCATGCGCTTTTATATCCATAGGTGGTCTTCAAGGGTCCTCTGGTGGTCGTCGATAGTCTTCCTCACGGTGTCCTTTAGCTGAACTCAGTCTTTACGCATGCTCCCTTTAACCCTTGGCTTGGTTTGCATGATCTCACTTGCACTAACGAGCTTACTGTGGTATAACTTCCTTATCTGTTCTACTGAAGATACAAAGTTTCAAAGCCTTTTCATCTACTGAATGTCCAGCTTGTCTGTTCATAAAGCATTCCTAACTCCTCTGCATTACTTCAACCAAAGAACCATATATCTCTTCAATATTCCTTTGTAGTTGGTATCACATGATGTACTATTTTAGATTTCTAAGTGTCAATAGAAACAAAGCCAAAGTTGATATACTTTTGGACAGTGAAGTTTTCTTTAAATAGGCATCATCTTTCTGTTTTCACTAACTGGTCTAATTCTCTGTTTTGTCAGTTATTGTTTCACATAAATTCTACAGTGTTACTTTTTTTTAAGACCTAAAGAATCAGTGTGATTCCTTCTTCTCTAACTTTCTAGGGCTGTTTTCTGATTGGGAACCATGGGATATCAGAAAGTGACCTGTTTGTTGAATTTATAGCCAGTAACTTCTAGTCATCTTCCTGTAAACATGATTAGAACTGGACCCTTAGCTTTAGATGACAGACTTATGGCAACTTTTTCATACAGTTGTTGTATGAAAAAGTTGTATGTTGTAGTTTGTTTTTTTCAGTTTATGTTGCTTAACACTTCTACCAGCTGGAGTTATTTTCCATGTCTTTCAGGTAATTCTGTTGTTTTGGATGGTTGGTTCCTTTGCTAAGCTCTCCATTAGCTCCCAGAGTATTTTCTGTGGCATTTTTGAGCTCATGAATGAGGTAGCTTTGGTGCTTTCATTTAAAGGAGTGTTCTTTATAGACAGTCTTGGGCAGTGTCTGAAAAAACATCTTTTGTTTAGGCAATGCAAACATGGTTCAATGCCTTCTCTGTTTTTTGTTTCCACTTCAGTGACAAATTGTTCTCTCAATGTTTTGGTGGTTTTTATTTTTTTTTATTCCCCACACCCCCCAAGTTGATTACTACTTTGGAAATGCAACTACCTCTTCCATGTTGTATTTTGCTTCAGAGTGTCCTGAATCTAGCCTTTATCTTAATTTTTTTTTTTTTTTGACAAGTTGAATGATCTGTAGTGTGTCTCCAACATAAAAAATATGTTGATGTTCAGCAGTAGTACTGACATTCCCATATAAAAAAAACTTCTACCAATTACATTTATACAAAGATACTTCTCTGGAAAAAGGATACCTATACTATATTTTCAGGGAATAATAATTAGATTCTGTAGTTACAGTGAGTACAGAAAATAACCAGAGTTACCAATGCTTCTTTCAGGACAGAGGAGTGTCTTTATTCAGCATGTGGAATATATGGCATGTGCTTTTTGAACATTAATTAATGTTTCAGTCAGGGCCCTATTGGTTTTGTCTAAAGCGTTAACTTAACTGAACTTAATCTAGTCCAAAGTTGCGTTCATGTTTAGATGAATGGACGGGTAGAAATATCTTTGTACCTAGAATGGTATGGTCTTGATCCCGGGTTAGGATCGCTGGTTACTTCTGTCTCTGAAATAATAAGCAGTAATATATTTCTTTCTATTAGGTGTTTGGTCAGCTATGTTGTTGGTAAGGCATTAGATAAGTTACCTGTCTGTCCCTTGTGGCAAGTACTGCCTGTGATTTATACATGATAGTTGACAATTCGACAGCATTTTTGTGGAGCAGTTGCATCTTTTTTTTGATGTATCTGGTTTGATCCATCAGGTTTTGTTGCTAGCTTGCCATTTTTCATAATCGTCTCAGATCCTTTAAACACTGAAAACAAAAGAGCTTTATAGTAAATAATTTTTTTTTTTTAAGTTTTAATCCAGATAAGTACAATTTCATTTATATCGTCGGCTGTTCCTATAGGAATTAACACATCAGTGAAGTTTTATCATACAACAGAAATATATGTTCGGATTTTATTCATAGAGTCTTGTTAAGATGTAGAAAAGAAAAATGCTGATTGAATTTTAGATATGCAAATCACAGTACGGCATGCGAGCAGTTTTCTGCAGTATGTTTTTATTGAGGCCCTGTTTCTATGAAATATACTATTACAGGAATAGCCTAACTGAAAAAGTTAGGTTGAATGTGTGAGCACTTAAAAATTAATGACTTCTAAATTCATTACAAAATTATCATGTTGTCTTTAAGCAAAGGTTCTTTGGTTTCCAATAGTCTGCATCCACAGAGGTTCTTTCTACTTCTTTCATATTTAAAAATAATATTTTTACCTTGGCAGAAACAACAAATGTAATCTTTCCACTCGGTAATGCGTCTTCTTTTAGCCTAATGCCCAAAATTATGTCCCTTATTTAGGAAAAAAATGTTTATAATGTACTTATTCCCTTTTACACATCCAGTTCAACTCTTACTGAAGTACATGTTAGCTCTTCAGTGTCTAGTGAATGTAAAGACAGACCATTGGAAACTCCTAACTCCCAGTTTCCCAGTGGTGAGTGTTTTGCTTATGGCAGCAACTTTTGTAATTTGGAAATCGGCAAGCTTTTAAGGAATTTTGGCAAATATGCGACAAAGCTTTCAAAAATGTGGTGACATTATTCCAGAGGCAGGAAAGTGTAGTCAAGAAAAGTAGACATCAGTGTGCCACTGATAAAGATTTTAATGCGTTTCGCTACTACTGCCCAGTATATTTATGGAAAAAGAGGACGTAGTGTAAGGACATCTATGTTATCTTTGAGGATAAGGTAGTAGCTTGGTGTTCAGAAGCCGTAATATTATGAAGAGAGAGAAGTTCTGGGAAAAACTGTATACGGGCCTGTTTGGTTTTGGTTTGGTTTGTTGTTCTTCACTGGCTATGGAGCAAATACTGATACTCTGGGGTTCTCTGACAGGTCTACAGTGAATGGGGAAGTGAAGGAATTTTATTGCTATCAGATGACACACCACATAACAACTTAACTGACATTGAACACTTCTTGGCAACAACTAGTTGCAAGATAGTTTGCTAAATATTTAAGCCATTCCATCAGTGAGATACTTCTACCATTTCTCAATTAGCTCTCCCACCCTCATAGCATCTTGGAATACTCAAGAATGGATGAATAGCTTAAGTATGCCAATAGAGAAATATTTGACCTAAAACCCTCTTTTTTGAGTCATTGCCTTGTGAATTGTATTTGGGTTTATTATAATAAATTATGACTACTTAAAATGTGCTTTTTATGTCTTCTTTTACATTAACTTCGTTAAAGGATTGAGTACCCAAAAATCAGAAGAGGTGGTGTGAGTCATAAGATGACTGGGCTTTACAAATAAGTGCTGAGAAGAAGATTAATAGGTCAGAAACGGGTCAGGTTTTTATTAAAAACTAGCATTACTAAAAAGTGAGTGATGGCTGGCATATTGGACTGAGAACAATGTTCTTAAATATAATGCTTTTTTGGAGGGTATTTATATTTTATAAGCTATTGGTAAGTTACAACCAAGCAGAGAAGACGACTGAAAACGACTGTGAAAACCATTACAGTCGGGAAAAAAATCGATTTCCCAACTTCAGTCAAGATGATGTGAACTTGATAAAGTGAAGGCAGAAATACATATCTAGCTTTTGTTCTCTGACTTGAACTGCTATTTCCATTTGGAAGAAAGGAGCTATTAACATTTGTAACCAGCAGCATATATTATACTCTGAGGCATGTCTTCTGAATTCTACCTAGCAAATGCTTAACTGTGATTATTTGTTTAAGCTTTTTTTGCCTATGAGAAAAAAATATTTTCAGTTAGTTATTTATGCATCATATCAATTTACAGGTTACAAAAATGTAAAAATAAATGAAGGACATGTGTGCTGGAAAGCTTGCGATTTTTCTAGTTGTAGCAGTTGCTTCAATAAAAGATGTTACCTTATAAGCTTTGTCTCACAAGAGTGGAATTCCTGTTCTATGGGCATTTATACCTAAATGTTTCATATGCAGTAGTCCTAGGAGAGAACAACCTTCCAGAATTCAGGGCTAAATGAAGAAAATAGCTATGATTTTATGTTTCTGAAAGTCAAATAAGGTTTTGAGAGTGTGGGGTTTTGTTTTGTTTAAAATTATTAATAACTGTTAACTATTAATGAAACTTTTCTGATTCAGGGTAGTTTTGACTGGTAGTCACAAATGACTGTGGCATTACTATGGAGAAATGTAAAAGAAACATGTCTTCATATATTCCTGATAAAGTGGCTGTGAATTGTGGTGGTGGACTGTCTCACCGAGCATGTATGCTCTGTGACTGATGTATGGGTCATTTTCTTGGTTTGCTTGGTATTACAGTAGAACTTAGAGATCCTGCTTTGTTGAACATTGCATAAAGCCATACTACTTAGGTTACTACTCTGTCTTTTCTAGTTAGTATATACATTGCTTAAAGGGAAGAGATATGAAATACTCATCTCCCTTTGAACATAGGCAGTTGAAAGAAAGAAGTAATAAGTGAGTTGCCTGAGGTCCTACGGTGTGAACTAGAAGTATCATTATCTAAAACCAAGCCCGTATTTTCTGATTCCCAATCCAGTTGTCATCTCTCAGCTGCAAATCTTTCAAGTTTCTTTTCTGGCATATTGGAAATGTTCAGCTATATCAGAGTGATATGGCATTTATGATTAGAAAGTTTTTGATTTTTATGAAGTCAGCTGAATCAAATAAAAAAAATATTGAAAATGAGAAAAGACCATTACTGTATCACCCTCCAGTAAGTCAATTAGTTCTTGAAAGGGTTCATAAAAATATTTGTATTTTTCTGGACAGAGTTTTTTGTTGGGGTTTTTTTTTTCCCCCAGAATGATGAGTGGTATTATTTAGTTTTCACACTTTTTCAGAAGTGTGAAAGTGTCTTCATTTAATCACTGGTTTATGTTGGCTTGGTTTGCTGAGTTTTTACTTCATTTACTCAGATTTTTTTTTTAGTTGTGCTATACATTGCTTTGTCATGTGTTGTGACATCATTAGAATTCAAAAATATTGTTCTTGGTGCCCAATCCTGCACATTGTATGAAATCTAGCATGAGCTTTAGGTTCATTGAAAAGCATTGAAGCTGCATATGCTAGGAAATATTTTAGGGTCAAGCTGCAGGCCACCTGACCAGGAAGACCGAGCGGCCCTCTACAGACAGATAGGAGCAGCCTCACGTTCACAAGCCCTGGTCCTCATGGGGGACTTCAACCTCCCCGGTATCTGTTGGAGGGACAACACGGCAGGGCATAAGCAATCCAAGAGGTTCCTGGAATGCGTCAATGATAACTTCCTTCTCCAAGTGGTAGAGGAGCCAACGAGGACAGGTGCTATGCTGGACCTTGTTCTCAACAACAGGGAGGGGCTGGTGGAGAATGTGAAGGTCGAGGGCAGCCTTGGCTGCAGTGACCATGAAATGGTGGAGTTCAAGATCCTTAGGGCACCAAGGAGGGCGCACAGCAAGCTCACTACCCTGGACTTCAGGAGAACAGACTTTGGCCTCTTCAGGGATCTGCTTGGTAGAGTGCCATGGGACCAAAGCTCTGGAGGGAAGAGGGGCCCAAGAAAGCAGGATCACCTCCTCCAAGCTCAGGAGTGATGCATCCCAACAAAGAGGAAGTCAGGCAAAAACGCCAGGAGGCCTGCATGGATGAACAAGGAGCTCCTGGACAAACTCAAACACAAAAAGGAAGCCTACAGAGGGTGGAAGCAAGGACAGGTAGCCTGGGAGGAATACAGAGAATTTGTCCGAGCAGCCAGGGATCAGGTTAGGAAAGCTAAAGCCTTGACAGAATTCAATCTGGCCAGGGACATCAAGGGCAACAAGAAAAGCTTCTAAAGGTACGTCAGAGATAAAAGGAAGACTAGGGAAAATGTGGGCCCTCTCCGGAACGAAACAGGAGACCTGGTTACCCGGGATATGGAGGAGGCGGAGGTACTCAATGACTTTTTTTGCCTCAGTCTTCACAGGCAAGTGCTCAAGCCTCACCGCCCAAGCGGCAGAAGGCAAAGGCGGGGACCGGGAGAATGAAGAGCCACCCACTGTAGGAGAAGATCAGGTTCGAGACCATCTAAGGAACCTGAAGGTGCACAAGTCCATGGGACCTGATGAGATCCATCCGCAGCCCCTCCTGAGGGAACTGGTGGATGAAGTTGCTAAGCCACTATCCATCGTATTTGAGAAGTTGTGGCAGTCCGGTGAAGTTCCCACTGACCGGAAAAGGGGAAACATAACCCTCATTTTTAAAAAGGGGAAAAAGGAAGACCCAGGGAACTACAGGCCAGTCAGYCTCACCTCTGTKCCTGGSAAGATCWTGGAACAGATCCTCCTGGAAGCTATGCTAAGGCACATGGAGGACAGGGAGGTGATTCAAGGCAGCCAGCATGGCTTCACCAAGGGCAAGTCCTGCCTGACCAACCTAGTGGCCTTCTATGATGGAGTGGCTACATCAGTGGACATGGGAAGAGCTACAGACGTCATCTGTCTGGACCTCTGTAAGGCCTTTGACATGGTCCCCAACAACATCCTTCCCTCTAAACTGGAGAGATAGGGATTTGATGGGTGGACTGTCTGGTGGATGAGGAATTGGTTGGATGGTTGCATCCAGAGGGTAGTGGTCAATGGCTCAATGTCCAGATGGAGATCGGTGACGAGTGGTGTCCTGCAGGGGTCCGTACTGGGACCAGTACTGTTTAATATCTTCATCAATGACATCTGCAGTGGGATCGAGCGCGGCCCCAGCAAGTTTGCAGATGACACCGAGCTGAGTGGTTCGGTTGATACGCCTGAGGGACGGGATGCCATCCAGAGGGACCTGGACAAGCTCGAGAAGAGGGCCTGTGTGAACCTCATGAGGTTCAACAAGGCCAAGTGCAGGGTCATGCACCTGGGTTGGGGCAACCCCTGGTATCAATACAGGCTGGGGCATGAAGGGATTGAGAGCAACCCTGCTGAGAAGGACTTGGGGATACTGGTGGATGAAAAGCTGGACGTGAGCCAGCAATGTGTGCTTGCAGCCCAGAAGGCCAACCGTACCCTGGGCTGCATCAAAAGAAGCGTGGCCAGCAGGTCGAGGGAGGTGATTCTGCCCCTCTACTCTGCGCTGGTGAGACCCCACCTGGAGTACTGTGTCCAGCTCGGGAACCCTCAGCACAGGAAAGACRTGGACCTGTTGGAGCGGGTCCAGAGGAGGGCCACGAAAATGATCAGGGGGATGGAACCCCATCCCCTATGAAGGGGCTCTCCTATGAAGAAAGGCTGAGAGAGTTGGGGTTGTTCAGCCTGGAGAAGAGAAGGCTTCGGGGAGACCTTATTGCAGCCTTTCAGTACTTAAAGGGGGCTTATAAGAAAGATGGGGACAAACTTTTTAGCAGGGCCTGTTGCAACAGAACAAGGGGGAATGGTTTTCAACTAAAAGAGGGTAGGTTTAGACTAGATATAAGGAAGACATTTTTTATGCTGGGGGTGGTGAAACACTGGCACAGGTTGCCCAGAGAGGTGGTAGATGCCCCATCCCTGGAAACATTCAAGGTCAGGTTGGACGGGGCTCTGAGCACATTGATGACGTCCCTGCCCATGGCAGGAGGGTTGGACTAGATGACCTTTAAAGGTCCCTTCCAATCCAGACTATTCTATGATTCTATGTTACTACTTGTGCTGCTGCAGAGTCCTAATGTATTGACAAGCTAAGATGCTATTTATAGCTGCTTCTTTGAAAATGTAGTAAATATTTCTTCTGCAAATTGTGACATACAGTAGTTGTTTTGGCTGTTTGCATTAGGTAATTGCTTCCAGTGACTGAGTTTAGATCAAGTAGTCAAGCTAGACGGATGCTGAATGCTTTTAGTTCTCCCTTTTTTTTTTCAAATTTAAAATATCAGTCAGTAAATACTTTCTTTTATGTTGTTTATTGTGGCTAATGATGTGATTTTTTTCAGAACGTGCTAGTGAAAGCATCTATCAACTGAAATATGCCTTGGAGGAAAGACAGTTTGCAAAGGGTGAGGGTGCAGTTGGATTTGACCAGTCCTCTATGGACAAGGGCAGTGATGATGTGGGCGGGGGCAATGATGACAGTGGGAATGCAGCCTGGCAGGAACTGCAGCACAGTCATGCAGGTAAGATTACTCTGAAAGCAAATAGTTTAAAAATTGTTAGAAATTGTACTAGTTTCAATGGAAAAAGTAAATATTTTTTGGTTATAATGTTTTTTATCTCTTCCTAGTTAATCAACTTAAAATTTTGTTGCAACATCAAGAAGGAATGGAAAGTGAAGTCTCTCCATCAAGGAGGAAGATGTCATTCTGTGTATGTTTCTTCTTGTTTCTTTTGTGTTGTTTGAATGAACAGCATGCATGATGAGATCAATTTTCTAGTATCCAGGAAGAAAAAGAAGCACCAAATCATTTTTATATTCTGAAATATAGGAGATTCCTGAGGCTATGGCCAGAACTTGGTATGCTTATGACCATAGCGGAAGAAAAAGAAATCTGTAATTCAGGATTTAGACTTTTCTCCTCTCTTGTTGACCATGCAGTGTGGGTCACAGTCCACATTCCTTTCAACTTTCTCATCTTTTTCTTTCCACCAAAAGTTCATCCTTTTTATTTTGGAAACAGTTGGGATCGACTACATGGACAAATTTCTGTAAAAGCAGCCTCTGTTTTCCTTTGACTGTACTTTAAGGATTCTCAAAGGCCGCCTTATGCTGTAACTATGCTTTTTCTTGAGAGGATTAGAGATGTTCATGTAACAACAGGTTTTGTAGCTTCCTGCCAAAATGTAGTGGTCTCTGTCAAAGTTAGTTTACACCCTTACGTGGGCTTCTCAGATTTAACTTTCTTGCAGCAGAACTGCACCAAAGTACGTGCAATGTTACAGAACAACTGCTAGATGCTAGTATTCCTGTAGGAAAATAACTCAAAGGCATTGTTCCAGTTTTATCTTTTGATGGCCTCCTCTGACTACTTTTGGTTTATACTAAGCAAGTCAAGCAGCTCTTTGCTGTCAAAGTTGAGGTAGCAGCAGAACAATCTAAAGTCTATATTCCTGCTGTGTTGCTTTGAGCCTGTGTAATGAGCCTAGCTCTACTCTTCTGACATTGAGAAATTTTATTTCAGGTTCAGCTTTTCTGAGTGTTCTAAAATCCACGAGTTTAGTCTGATGGTCCTGCTGGGTACTTTTGCCTCATAATGGTGCAGGATAGAATTCATGTGTTGTAGCTCAAGGGAATGGTGCATCATTGGTTGATCTTGACATGACATGAATCAATATCAATTTGTATTTAGCCTTTGGAGGGGAGGGAAAGCATCTTTTAATCCATCTTTGTCAAAGTTTTCTGCTTATATTGGGAAATTTTAGTAGAGTGGAAAAATTAAAAAAATGGGATGCTTTTTCTAAGAAACATGTGATAGTGCTTTCAGGGAGTGGATTAAATGATGGAGGAGTAAATAGAGAAAAGATGGGAATTTACTGTATCGATAGCGCATTGTCCCATTTCTTCCTCTTGAAGTTTCCAATGAGAGGGATTCTGTGAAGTGGTGGCCTTATTCTCCTTTTCAGCTGTCTTCCATCTGCTTGCTAACATAATGTGAAAGTGTTCTGAAGACAGACCAAGTGTAAAGCTCAAAAAATGTGGAAGTACAAAAGTGCACACACACCAAAAAAACCCAAACCCTTGTAAAATACAAGCTTGTCTGGTGGTTTGCTGGACACTGCAGAAATGCTTCTTGTATAAGAAGAATCGGATTCCCCAAAGGTCAAGGAAAGCAAACTTAGATTATGGGTAACCTTAACCTTTTGCTTTGAATTATGCTGAAATACCTCATGACTACTGAATAGTAGATGACTGCATGTGTCTATAACTAAATATAATATTTCACAGAAAGTATACTGTTTAGTAAACTTTACAACGTTTCATACATATAAATAACATTGTCTTAACAAAATTCCCTTCTCTTGCCCGTTGATAAAAGTTGCAATAGACATCAAGTGAGTACGTCTTGTCTTTGATTACACCCAGATGGTTAGGCAGAGATTTTCCTTTTGCTCTCTACCTCATCACCTGAGGTCAAGGCCCAGCAAGATGGCTTCATACAGCTGCAGTTCTACAAGCTGGATCTTGGCTAACCTAACTGCACCCAGCCTGGGTTCCTGATGCTGTTGTTATAGCTGGAGTTCCTGTGACTGATTCCCGTTGTTTCTTGCCAGTTTACAGGGCAGCAGATTAAAGACTGCCAGCAGGAGAGTGTCTAATTCTGGGGTTTAGAGGTTTGAAATTTGAGGCATTCTGGAAAAGTACAAGGTGGGCCAAATTATTTGGGATGTTGGCAAAACATCCCAACATCCCATGTCACCATGTAGAATGCTGGCCTCTAAAGCTGCCAAGCATTTATATTTTATAAACCCTTGTGTTTATATGGTAAACTTTTCAATATTAAGAATGCAAATGTGAACAGCATTTCTGAGACTCGGGCATAAACATTTGGTAATTCATACTGATCAGATATGTCTTTCAGTTCTGATTTTAATATTTGGCCTACTTTAAATATATGCTTCCCCTGACCTCTGTTCAGATGTTATATTATCAGAATATTAATGAAAAAATCCCAAATTAATTTATAATTAATTAATGACAATTGTGTAGTAAAAAAGGTAAAAAGAAATAAATCACAAATGATCTACCAGGTATTCGCCCCATGAAAGGGCAGGCAGAGGCTTCTAAATAAAGAAATATCCCAGTGACAGTGCTGTGAATTAATAAGTTGTGTTAAGAAGTTCTCTGTTCTTTTTCTGTTGGGAAAATATACTGCGTATTATTTTCCTCTTAGTGAAACCATTCTTTAGCACTCTCGTATACATTACACTGATGTTTCTCAGGTTAAACATTAGCACTGTTTTTCAGTGAAAAATAATTTGAATATAAATGGAGTTTTTCACATTGTCATGGTTTAACCCCAGCTGGCAACTAAGCACCACACAACCACTTGCTCACTCCCCCTCCAGTGGGGTGGGGGAGAGAATCGGAAGGGTAAATGTGAGAAAACTCATGGGTTGAGATAAAGACAGTTCAATAGGCAAAGCAAAAGCCACGCACTCAAGCAAAGCAAAACAAGGAATTCATTCACTCCTTCCCATCAGCAGGCAGGTGTTCAGCCATCTCCAGGAAAGCAGGGCTCCATCACACATAATGGTTACTTGGGAAGACAAACGCCATCACTCCGAGTGTTCCCCCTTCCTTTTTCTTCCCCCAGCTTCATATGCTGAGCATGACGTCCTATGGTATGGAATATCCCTTTGGTCAGTTGGGGTCAGCTGTCCCGGCTGTGTCCCTTCCCAGCTTCTTGTGCACCCCCAGCTGACTCGCTGGTGGGGTGGTGTGAGGAGCAGAAAAGGCCTTGACTCTGTGTAAGCACAGCTCAGCAGTAACGAAAACATCCCTGTGTTATCAACAGTGTTTCCAGCACAAATCCAAAACATAGCCCCATACCAGCTACTGTGAAGAAAATTAACTCTATCCCAGCCAAAACCAGCACACACATTTTCGAACACTGCTGTGGTGTAGTCTTTTTAGGGAGGCACCTGGAGGTCTCAGCTGCAAGGTGTCTATTACACTTTCAGAAAAGAGGGAGGGATGAATAGGAGCCAGAGGAACAGAACAATGAGTTACAAGTATTATCGGTGCTATATTATATATACTTTAACAAGTGTGATTCATTTTTAAAAACTTTATAAAGTAGTTGAGATTAACAGACTTTAAAGCAAGATGAATTCTGAGTCAATAGAACATGGAACTTATGTGCACTGAGCCAGGTGGAATACATTGCAAATTTGGAGTCCCTTCTCTAAATGTTTTTCTCGATGGTTCTGGAAAACCCTCAATTTGTCTCTGCAATCGTAGTTCCAGATTTCTCAAGAGTCCCCCCTTTAATTTGGCCGATACTTATATTGGGTATAATTTGACAGGAAGGATTTTGTTGCTAGAAACCTTCCCCTCACCCTGGTTAGTGGATGTTATCTTTATCTTTAAAGGTTGGACAGGGAATCTTAATACCTTATTGAGGAACAATAACATCAGTTGTTGGCAGCACCTGTAGATAAGATAACTAGTGGATGTAATAGSTAGCCATTAGTAGCTTGGTTTGGGTTTTGGGGTTTTTTTTGAATGGTGAATGTTTCAAAAACAATATTTAAAAACAAAGATGTAGGTTTCTGAATCTTTTAGGAGATTTAGGAATCCAACTGTTCAGTTAGTTCCTGAAAATGAGTTCTATGATCTTTAAGACTTTTAAGTATATTTGAGAAGCATACCATGGAATGTTTTTGCACAAAAAGGTGTGTTTCTGACCTGAGATCATAGATGTTAGAATTTTATCAGTTTCGAAACTAGCTAGCGATCGGCATAAAGATGCTTGTTTTCATCCAGAATAGTGAACTAATGCTAGAAATGTACCTGTCGTTCCTCTGAGAGGACCCCATTAACAACTCTGTGTGAATTTTGTATCCTTACCAGAAAGGAATACAAAGAAGGGAGATTTACCCTTTTACAAATGTGAGTAAAACTGTTCAGTAAATTGGTGGAAAAAAGCAGACATCTTTTGTATAAGAGGATGTATATTCTACTTAGAGACATGTCCCAGTTTGACTGTCTTAATTTTAATTATTTAAAAAAAAAAAAAAAAAACAAACCAAAAAAAACCCCAAAAAACCCCAAAAACATTATGGCTTGCATTGATATACTTGCTTTTAGCTTCAGGAATTAAAATAGTTCATATATGTCAACTAGCATTAGACTGTACTTAGTTCTTTCAGTGGATGAAATTTGCAATAGTGGAATATCAAGCTAAGGTAGTAAAACAGTGCTGAAATACATAAAGAGGATGAGTGAGGATCTGATAGTAGCTGATTTATTTAAATTTGAAAGTAGAGACTCCATTAAATATTTTTGTGATTATTCAAAGGCAGTTTCATTGCAGACTAACATATTTATGCTTAACACTGTTACTCCATTAAAATTATTTTAAAGTATGTTATACTTCATTAGAACTAAGTAAATTATTAAACTATAAAAACATATTTGTTATAGCCACTCTAAATAAGTCCTTTTTATTAGACTGATGAGGACTGTTTGTTGCTAATAGGATCAAAGAGAAGCTGTAGTTTTCGGGAAACTATTTAATTTATTATTTTAAGGGCGTTTTAGTAACATTTACTTACATTCTTTATCTGTACTGTATTCTTAGGAGTAAATGCCGTAAAGTTATAGCAATTGTGTTTTTCACATTTTGTAAAAAGTTTAATCCCTGTTTAAATCTTGCTGAGCAAGGCAGAGATGTAATTGTTTATCTTGAATGGGCAAGGATTCCCTTCATTACCTTCTTTAAATAGTTTTGTGAAGCTATCAAAAATTTTACCTATTTATAGGGTCTTCAGAAAGTTTTTTTTAGAATTGTCTTTTAAAATACCAATAATCAAGTTCTTTGATAAACGTAGTATCTATTACACATTTTCCTGTTTTTCTATGGAGGTACTAAAATTGCAGACATAGTTGTGTTTCTGTAGCAATTGTTAATGAATGTTTAGAGGAGTTGCCTTTGATGCACATCCACAACTCATTAAAATTCAAGGAATTTTTATATTCATTTCACAGAGAAGAAAATACCCCCTAAAATGGATGTTACACTTAAATAGGGGTATAAATTTCATTTACAAATCGGTTTGTGGATATGATTTAATCCTGCTTTATAGATGTGCTTAATCAAGCAGCTGTACATTTTGACAGAAATGACATATTTACTTTTTGTATTGAAGAATTTAAGTTCTTACTGTTTCTCCCTTCCTCTAGTACTTGGTGACTTTTTATTAAGCGTACATAGTATTCTGTGTGCAAGCAACATCTTATTGCAATAAATGGAAAACCAGAAAATAACACATGCTATTCTTTACTTCCTTCAGAAACTCCCAGAAGCTGCAACTGGAGACTTACCAGCCCTTTCTGATCTCATTCCTATAATCAATGATCAGTCACAGTACATTAACCATTTAGAAGCAGAAGTGAAGTTTTGCAAGGTATTAGACAACATATTTCACCTACTAAACCCCTGCTCCCCTAAATATGAAGAATTGCTTTAAAAACAGCTTACACTTAGTCTTGAGGTTGATTGTTATAATGACCAAAACCGAGCCAAATGCAGTTCAGTAGATACTGAGCCTTACCATGTGTCTTGGTGCCTGTGTAGTGTTTAAGGGTCTTCAAAGACATTTTTATGTCCTATCACAAATACAAATAAGCAATTTTTTTTAAGAAGTTAGATGGAAATTCTAGCTACAAAAATACGAAATCTGCCTTTTGAATATTCTTATTCTCTCTAAAAGGGTTAAAATAGTTGAGAATGTTAATCTAGACTTTTGGTCTCAAGATGTATTTAAATGTTGATAGCCTTCTCAAGGAGCCTTTTACATGCAGTTCCTGTATCCTATAGGAAGAATTGTCTGGGATGAAAGATCGAGTACAAGTAGTTGTACTTGAAAATGAGGAACTCCATCAGAAACTGAAATTCTTAACTGCGGAACATATGTTGAGAGAACAAACTCTTCTAGATGCCTCGGTAAGTTTTTATTTTTCTGTTGTTGTTTTAATCAGTGTTCAGGAACCTGATTCTTTTTAAGGAAGGCTACATAAATGGTTATCCGCAAGCTGAATTTTAGTCAAAATCTAATGAGAGTTTGTAAACATGGATTTCTGTGGATAACATGATTGTCATAGGTTGCCAACCTAATTAACTTGTTTATTGGTTCTTATATTCAACTGTAATGAAAATTATAAGATTCAATACTTATATAATTAACATTTGTTTAAAAAAACAGCCTACATAATTATAACTGAAGCATTAATATTTTTGTTTTAGGCAAATACTCAGAACTCCTGGCCTGTAGGTGGTAATGACTGTAGCATGCGTCAGCCTGTCACCTCATCACCAGCACATAACAAAAATCAGGCTTTTGTTACAGCAGCTGTTGGAGAAATAGAAAAATGGCCTGTAGAACTGGTTGGTATTAACTTTCTTCACAGAGTCATACCTTTGCAAAACCGTTCAGTGCTTTGTTGTTGCTGCAGTTCTGATGATTAATTTTGTAACAGACATACAGGAGGAGTTTTGGTTGACTGAACCATAATCTGCGGTCAAATTTTATTCTCTTAAACTTCATCTTCTCATTATCCCCTAATTAATATTATTATCCAGTTAGACACAGATGGCAGGTTGTATCTGCAGATGTTGACTTCCCAGAGATAAGTCTTGTTTTAAGAATGTCCTGTCAGTGATGGCTCCACTGTACTTTGGAGATTCTTAGCAGTGACACAGTGCACAAGCAGGTGGGAACTAGCTGGTGTAATTTAGGTAGCCCTCCAGGCAAGCTCTTTTGCAATGAGTCTTTCTGCTCCTGGAGCAGCGTAGGCTCAGTAAGGTACAAAAGTTGCTTTGTGCAGTCTGTTTTCCCTAAGCTGAATTACACATTTTGTGCTTTTAGAGATACAGAGGAGCCCTAGTGTTTCAAAGATGATGTTATCTCTATCCTGTATATTTTTAGTTTGGGAAGATATTCTTCATTTTTTTGCTCTAAATTAATGGGGTAGTATTGCCATCTTTTGGGAAAAACATGGTTAACTGAAYGTTTTGATGTATTTTATCCATGTGCATATGTGTGCTGCGGAATTTAAAGGGTACTTTAATTCTTCAAGATAATTATTTATTAATTTTTCCCAGTAAAATATATTTTTGTCATTTTTGTGCCTCATCTAGAGCTGAAAGCCTCTTCAGTGATCCCTAACGCCTGCAGTTGTTTGAAAGCTAGTTTTTACAGTAATTGCACTTTTTCTTCATCTGTCATATTTAAAGCAAGAGAATTGTATTGATTGTGACTTCTTTCTAAGCATCATAGTGAGCTAAATTTCTGGTGTTTTATCTGGTTCGTTATCACCATTGTATTTAACATTGGTGTGGTTGATTTATATATCTAGTTCTTCACCAGGTAATAAGAGTAACTCACTATATTATAAATAATAGCCCATCTACTTGAAGTTCTTCAGAATTCCTCTTTTATTTCTGCTGACTTGTGGGAGAGTAAGAGCAAACTTGAGACAAGATCATCAATTTGTGTAAATTATCGTAGGTGGCTGCAATTGAAGCTGGAGTAATTTACCATATGAGGATCTGGCAAGATGTATAGAAATAAGAAAATGGGAGGGTTTTTAATTTTGTAGACTTTCACAAGTGTGAAATATTTAGATTTCTCTGACACTAGCGTTTCAACAAGTTTATATCTTCAGGGGAAAAGAATGAATGTGGCTAATGTCTAGATTTATTTGTAAAGACAATATTATGAAGAAAGCAAAAGACATTTCTTTTCTCCTATCTTTTCTAAAGGAGAAACTAAAACTTCTTTATCAAGAAAAAGTCAATGTCCTTGAAGCTCAAATACAGTTTCTAAGGTAAGGTGAAATGTTTTTTTTTTTTTCTTAAAATTATAGTTAATAAATGAGCACTTCATAACAACATGAACCACTCTGAATTTAAGTAAGAGATGCCTGAATGTCTGAATGTCGTGTTTTCTGATAGTGTCCCTGAAAGCTGGTTTTACATGAAGTTTTCTCAAATATAAATGTGGTAAAATTGAATGTACTGCTATTATGTAGCAACATTAGCAATATATACATTTTATAAATTCAATTGAATTATTGTATTTGTAGAAATTACAACTTGATAGAAAATGTCTTTATCCTTTTTACTCTTTTTCTTTATAGAAACATCATGTCTGTTAAGGTAGAACAATCAAAGAAAAAAAGAGAAGTTAAAATTTTAACTTGTGTGAGCTCTTCCATAATTAGCTTTCTTCTTCTAATATTTTATATCACAAGTTTTAGAAATCTTAAGCATCGAACTAGTTTAGGCCACATAATGATTTTGGAGCAGGAAAACATAGTTTTGAAGCATACAGGCAGTGTTTCCAGTCATGTAACCTGCATATCTTTAAACACAAAAATATTTGAAAATAAGTCCTCATGTATTTCTCAAAATATTAAAGGTTTGAATAGATAGCAAACTATGGAAAAACAGAGGTAGAGGCAACCACTTTAGGATTTGGTGTTCTGGAGTAAACTTCCCCCTGTACACCTGCATTCATGATACTACTGCTGAATCTGTTTAATTATGGTTTTCCCTAAATAAACTGTGGTTTCATATATCTGAAAATTCTAGACTTGTGTGTGTGTGTGTAAAAAGAGTTACTGGTAGGGAGACAAGTTTAAATATGCACTCTGCAGTGGTGAAATCTTAAACGTGCAAAGCCAATTGTGCTAGTGAAAGTAAGGGAGGATCTTAAATTTCAGCTACGTAATCCAATTCCCCTCCCCCCACTGCCTTGGCTTGAAATGTTATATGTACTCAGAAATAAATATTGGAGGCTAAAATAGTCTGAAAATTTCCACAAGTACATTATTCAGGCTCTTGATTTCTCCTAAGGGGCATGATCTTTCAAACTGTAAGTTCTGCAAAGCACTTGAGCATTTGCTAAATTTTCATTAAAGTGAGAAATTATATCGCTTTCAGTGGGACTATCCTTGTTTTTAACTTTAAGCATGAATTTACATAGGACTCGCTGATTTCTGTCCAAGATTTCCCAACAATAGGTCTGTTGTACCGCGACTGTCTAAGGATAGATGCAGAGCAAATTCTGTTCAGGTTATAGTGGATTATGTTTAATAGACCAACTACTAAAATTGGAAAAAGTGCACAGAAGATTTCCCAGATGGAAATAAGCATGCATGCAGTGTATATATCATGTGCACAGTAAATCCAATGCAACCAGAATGTGTCAGACTTACTATGTGTATGCTGCCCAGATGGCCTGCATAACAAACCAAAAGCTTTGGATTCATTGCACAATTTGTCAAATTGATCTATATGTGCACAGTGTGCGTTTGTCTGGAACTTCCTGATGTCAGCATTCCTACTGCTTGCGCTCTCCCCGGCCTGACAGATGCTTGGAAATTCTGGAGAAAATCCTTCAGAGCACCTGGTAAAAATTTCGGAGACAAGTAAAAAACTTACCCTGTTTTTTCTGGAGATGTGGTTGACCTCAAGTTTGTGTGTATCACTGGATCAGAGCGAATGTGCTGAATACATCTGGATTTTGTCTAGGGAGCATAGGGGACTTTAACTTTATATTGTAACTTTACAGTTAAGTTGAGAGTAGAGAAGAAATATGAAGTTAGTGATATTATTAGTAAGACCAACAGAAAAAATGTTAGATAGGGTATTGAAATATTTGTACAGCTGATAGTGTTTCTTGCTAATGAATCCTTTACTCTCTTCAGACAATATGTAAGTCTACAAGTTTTATCTAATAATTTTCTGTGTAACTTCACTATTTTCTGATACTACAGAGGGAAGGAACAAATTAATATAATTTTGTTTTGTCTATTAATAATTTTGATAGGGCAGTTCAAATATTATTTCTCTGCTAGTGTCTTCCTTAGCCTGCTGAAATGTGTAAAATAATGTTCATTACAGGGATTCTTACAGTTCTTTTTAGGTTGCATCTGTAATTATATATTACATATAAATATAACTTGTAGAAACGTTTGATTGCTCAAATAATATTTTTTATTTCTTCTTTCTAGAAAAGACCTTTCAGAATCTCAGAAGACATGCAAAGATTTGGAAGGAAGGCTAAAACACCAGAAGTCACTCGTTTCAGCCACAAATTCTAGCCGGGTTGGTGGCCTGTGTCTGAAATGTGCACAACACGAGGCAGTTCTTGCACAGACTCATTCTAATGTTCACATGCAGACCATTGAGAGGGTAACAAAGTAGGTTTGTGGGGTATTTACTTTCTCATTGAAAGTATAGTTGCTTACACTAAACCATATAAGTCTCAATATGTTGGGTTGCCTTCATAGAGAGATGTGCGCTTACAGAACAATGGACTCCCAAGTTGAAGTTATAATGCTAAAATCAATGGCAGAATATGAGTGTAGGTCCCAACCGCTTTGAAATCCATGGTAGTTTTGCTACTTACTTCAACTGGGAAATGATGTTAGTCGTTATCTTGTAATTGTGATACCTTGGGCTGTCCAGATAATCAGACTGTTGATAGTCTGTTTCCTGCACTTATTGTACAAACAAACCCTTCACTCTGTTCAGAACAAATGTTATGGAAGTCCATATATTTTGATTGATTACTTCCTGCAAAAATTCCTTATCTTTCTGTGGTTAGAAGTTTTTCTGGCTCCACTTTATTGTCCTTACATTTGGGGAACTTTTAGGATACATCAGCAGTGTAATCCTTTTTTTTTTTTTTACCTTGAATTTACCTTGGGACAGGATGCATTGCTCCTCCCTAACTGCAATAAGTCAGGGAAAAGACTTCCTTTGGAAAAAAAAAAAAGAAATTATTTGCTGCAGCCTTTTTTTAATTGTAGCTTTTATTTCAACGATTTAAAAAAACTGCTGTACAGGCTGAATATAATATATATAATTCAGAAATCCCAACAGCATTAAAATGTTTTTTTCTTAAGAAATTCTGCTAGTCAATCATCTTCAAAAATCTCTCCCTTTCTACTTGCTAGTAATAATGATAGGATACTGCAGCTTTCTCAAAGTTTGTTAAACAGACATCTATTTATTGTCAGATATCTGAAGCTTCCTGAAAGGACATAGTACATGTAGTCTGTCAAATGGATATTATCTCTACGCATTAGATGGCTGTTGCCAGGATTTATGTATTTTTCTATTGTGAAGTCCAAGAATTTTTTGGGAAAGCTCTCTGTTGCTGAAAAGCCATGTTTCAAAATCTACTTCCATAAAAAAAGTAATTATTTGTCACAGACACTGGAACATATGAGCAAACTGTAAATCAGTACATTCTTGTAATTTTGTATCATGGTGCAGTTTGAAATAAAAGATTTGAGCTGACCTATTTATCTTTCTTAAACCATTATTTCAGTTTAAGATTTAACAAAATCTGAAAGCTACATCTTCCTGTGATACAGCTTATTAAAACTGAAGATATTTCAGTAGGGATTTTCAAAGGGACTTTGTCCAAATCTTGTTGAAATGAAATTTCAAAATATGACTCTCAGTTCTCTGGCAAATACAACTGTGTTACCATTCCACACAACATGAAGGAAAAAAAAAGAACTAAACCCAAACACAATAGTTTTCAGCCAGAATCTCTAGTTGCACCTAAAACACAGACAATTATACTCTTAATTTAAAAGCTTTCAACATATCAAAATAATGAAAAGGTGAAGTTAAGTATTACAGTTTTACTGACTCTGCTTCACCGTTTGGTATAGATCTCAGTTTCTTAGTTAACAAAAGTTCAGAGGGGATGTAGAATCCAGAAGTCTTATTGTTTAGTTTAGTTCCAGTTTGCAGCAAAGGGCTGTTGGTTTTCATTTGATATGCTTAGTTATCTGAATTACTTGTTGAACCTAACCCTTCCTTCTATTTTTTTTCTCCCTATTTTACATTTAATGAGAGTGTAATTTCATATTGCTTCCATCTGTTTTTTCCAAAACTTGCCTTTTTTTGGTTTTGGTTTTTTGCTTTTTTGTTTGGTTTTTTTTTAGCATGGATCCCCATTTTGTAATGCCAACAGAATGTTGCTCAGCTTCAATATATTTATGACTTGAGCTCTGCTGTCATTACTGGCAGTGTCACTAATGGTCCATCTTTCTGAAGTGAAGGACTGGTCATCAAGCAAATGATATTTTTAGTATCTGCCAAGCTAGCAGTATGCAGTCTTTCACTCTTAACCCATGCTGGTTTTAGTCTTGCTTCACTTACCACCCTTATGTCTTTTATCTGTTAACATTTTATATTTGATATACCTGTTGTTTTTTTTTTTTTCTCTTGAGAAAAGATGTAGAAGAAATACCTGTTTTTTTCTTTATATGCAGAGAAAGAGATGACTTGATGGATGCACTTGTTTCCCTGAGACGAAACATGAAAGAGATGCAGCAAAGAGAATCTAATGCTTGTGAGCAAGTTAAACAAGCTGTGCAAATGGCAGAAGAGGCCAATTTAGAAAAAACAAAGGTAAATGCATCAAGAAATGAGAGCTTTTCAGTATTCAGATTACTGCAAATGTTAATTAGTTTTCATGCTAATGAGAGAATACACACGTAAGACCTTTATCACATGTTGATATGATGTAGTAGATTTAAAAGGATTGCACTGTGTGACTGTTTCTGAGCAGTAACATGAACTCTATATTTGAGTTCTTAAAATCTCATCAAGGCTGTAGGGTGTGTTGCATTGTTAGGCCATCATTTAAATTCTGATATAGTTTCACAGCTAGGTGATAGAAATTGAATGGTAGAATTTTCAAAGGCATTCTTGACCTGTAGGACGATAATTCTCATACCACATTTCTGAGCTACTCTGGAAAGAATACTTAAAATGCTTACAAACAACTCTTTTGCCTCAGATGAGTGCAGTGCAAGAACTGATTAGCGAACAGAACTCTTTGAAGATGAAAAGTCCTGTCTGATGCTACCTACAGGAAGCTTTTGGTGCTATGTAAATAATGATGATAAAACCAGTTTTGATCTAATGCTTGTGTTAGCCCTAGTTACTGTATACAATCCACCGATATTGACCTAAATTATTTCCTTGATATTTAGTGACATCTACTGTATTATTAGTGAATTACTATGGGATTGAGAGAGGTTTGGGGTTTTTTTTAAATGAAATGCTGTTTTTTTTAATAGTGGACAAGATAGATATAATTGTTCTGTTGATCAAATTGGTATTATTCATCCAATGCTGTAAGAGAGAGTGTGTGTGTAGGGTCTTTAACTATAAAAGTGGGGAAAAAAATAATGAGAGTTGGAAATCCTGTGTACTTGTTAAATTTAATTTCAGAGTATTACAGCACCTTGTTTTTTACTGAATAAAGAAAGAAAGAGTCCTTCTGAGCCCACTGTTCACCTGTCACATCCTGTCCCTGAGGGGTGAAATTTTTAAATTGCTTACTTGTTTACTTTTTTTGGAGTGGGTTCTACAGTTGTCTGATAGGAATGTTATTCACTTTCTGCTATTTAAAACTGCACAAAATACTTTTCCTCCTCTATGCAATAAAGTGAAGTTATCTGATCTTCCTCTTTTTTCATTTGATGTTGGAAATCTTTATTTTAATATTTAAAAAGAAAATCCCTATAAATTCTTATTCAGCGTAGCTCATGTTAGAAATGTGGACTAAGCATAAAACTTAGTAAGACAAATTAGTAGAACCTTTAATAAAAAGGGTCTTCGTACCCATACTATTTCTGCCACATAAAGAAAGCAGCTCCGTAGGGTCTCTACTGGCCACCCTCTTCATTGCAGCAAGGAAATGTGAAGTGCTATCTGTTTGTATACAAGTTTTTCCCATGCTCAAAAACTGTTGTAATATGAAGGAACAGGGAGAAGTCCTTTACTTATGCTGCATTAATTTAGCATTTTTACACGTACTGATATTTCTCTTGGTAAGTACAAACCATCCTTTATTTTCCCATTCCTATTCTACTCTTAAGGTGAAGTGCTGTTTTCCTTTGTGATTATCATGGAATCCAGTAGAACAGTCCAGATACAAAAAGTGAGGAGTTAGCATTTGGAAGCCCAATGTGTTATAATTGCAGTTTCATCACCCTGTTTACAGAAAGTCTAACCTCAGGTGCTTATCATTTAAAACCACCATTTTGTCTTGTTTTTCGGTTGTGTCTGTAGTTCGTGGCCTCTTGCCTATTACATAGAGCAAGGAGGAGATCTGGTAAGGTTAAACTTCCATAGTTGAAGCAAATCCAAGAGCGTATAATTGTTTGAACTGCTCATTATGTAGTCAAATCAGTGGAGCTAACAAAATACACGTTTCTTCTTGCAACTTATTTCTTCTAGAGTTGCATTGTTTTACATGTCTACCAAAATACACCAGTCTTATGCAGACGATTGTTTGCTGATGCTGATGATAAATTCCTACAGAAAAGGATTCAAGGCAACAACAGAGGGATTCCCTCACCCAGGTAGACTTGTGATAGGAAAGAGACCCTGAGGAGGGTCCTGCAGAATTGACATAAACTAATGGAGACTATTAGAGGATTCTGTAAAAATTACAGTTTAATTTGCTTCCCTCATGAACAGCCCAACACCAAGGAAATTGCATATAGGGGATTGGCTTTGAGTGAAAGAAAAATAAGCACTTTAAAAAAACTAATTTGAAAATAAAAGGTAATAAGGTAGGATTCCTAAAAGGAGGTTACTTTAGCTTCCTTGACATAAGATATGCTGAATATCAGTGAAATGGTGAAATGAAGTCTAGTTTACTCATGGGCTAGCAAGCTGCCTGTAGGTGCTTTGAATACTTCAATTTACTTAATGGAGTAGTGTATTTCTGATTTAAACTGACATAACACTCAACTCCTCTCCCTTTGGCAGGAATACCTCAGCATAAATTGATAGATGGGGTTTTTTTCCTAGCTTTTTTAGAAGATGGTGTCTACTGTGCTTGTTGCATATGAACTTATGTTTCTTCTGTTTTGGTAGAAAACACATCTATAACCTGTGTTTTAGCACTTCAAATTAAGCAGGACACTTAGGAGTTTTTGGTAGAATTAATCGTCTTTATTTGACAAACCTGAAACTAAAAAAAAAAAAAAAAAAAAAAAAAAAAAAAAAAAACCCCCAAACAAAAAAAAACCAAAACCAAACCAAACCAAAACAAAACAAGCTGTTTCTTTGTATCTTTACTTATGTCTTCCAGGTTTCTTCTTAGTCTTCTGCACTCAGGAATTCACTTCAGGGAGAAAACAAGTAGAAGTGCATAGATTATTTGTTTATTTTCCCTTCAGCTATGCAGTTAGGCAGTAACTACAGTGTTTGCAAGGAGTCAAATATTGGAGGCTGGTTCTAGTGATGTACATTCATGAATTTTACATGCAAGGCAAATAATCATCTTAGTTTTAGAAGAACAGCTACCTATTTGGAAAATATACTCTGAAAAATGCTTCCATCCTTGCCATGACTTTTAAAATCTAATAGACTTATAAATTACAGTAGGACATATGTATACATACAAACATGTACATCTGTTTTCAATTTGTTAGTCCTATGCTAGATTTTAACACAGTAGCATGTGTATAAACATCATAATAACTATGTAAAAAAAATAAAAGATGTCCTTTCTAATAGCAAATTGGTTTCTCTGAAGGCATTAGATAAATACCATGTCTGTTTAAAATTTTAGATTTCTTCCACTTAAAAAAATAGTTTTTTCTAGGCTCTGGTCCAGTGTGAGCAGCTGAAAAGTGAGATGGAACGGCAGAAGAATCGTCTTGAAAGGGAGTTAGCTGCCCAGGTAAATAAAAGGACTGATGAAAAAGAAGCACTGCGGGAGGAAATGAAGAAGGAAAGGGAGGACTTGGCAGCAATGGTATGAGTTGGGTTTTTTCTATTTGCGTATTACAATGAGCGTATAGTCCTCTCTAAACTTTGTTTGCTTGTCTTTTGTTTTATTTCAGTTTTGGATTTGAGAGCTCAGTAAATCACTTCCACCATTGCTTTAAAGCAGTGGTAGGTGACTTACAGTGATCCTTTGAGTCTGAATAACTGGCTTTTATGCTATGTCACTAAGTACATACTAAGTTGTTGATGTTATGCATTTTATTTTAGTTTGTGTAATATTTTCTAATGCACTTTGTCAAAGTGGGAAAGGGTTAAGCAATATGTGATACAAGGTTTGTACCTAGCTTCTTATAAAGTTTATTATTTAGGTTGCCAAGTCAAGCATTCAGAAGTTGGCACATGTCAAAATTTGGATTCTTTGCTACTTTGAGCTTACATATACATATATATTAATGTTACAGTGTCACATATATGTGAATGTTACAGTATCGTAATTGCATACTAATATGGTATTTTTCAGAGTGATCTTATCATATGCTTAATTTGCCCACCTGCAGAAATGTGTTGGAATCTCTTTTCCCACTTTCGCTGATGTTTATAAACTCTTTGAGACAGAATCTGTCTCGTCATTTATACTGTGACCGTTATAACAGAGCCCTGATAACCTTGTTTTACACTTCTAGATGCTAGTGTAATTTGTGTATAAAACATAAGGGGTTTCTGGCCAATGGAATCTACAAAGGAAACCTCATGCTAACAGCAGTAAACCTGCGAGATATGACAGAGGAGGCACTTCTAAGGTGACTGGAGAAAGAAATGGGAAGAAGAGGAGAGAGAGAAATGCACCATGAATTAGTGATTTTCATGCTTGTTTGATTTGCAACCTCTTCAACCATTTTCTGGTGGAGGTTTGGAAACAATATAGTGAATTTCTCTTCTGATTGTAGGCTGCTTCCATATTTTTGGGCTTCTTTTAGAAATAAGCCGTGTAGTTTACAAAATCTGGAGAGCACAGGCTGAACAGGATAAACTATTCAAGTGTTTAAAAAAAGAGGAGGTTCTTTATTAGTGTTGTTGCTTGTGAAATGGCTGGAAAGCTACTAGAATAGACAGGGAACCACAGTGATACGGTTGTATTTCTGGTATTACGAGATGGTAGAATAATGTTCTGAAGCTGCTACAGGAAGTCAAAGCTTTTGACTCCAGTTCCAGATATTAAAACAGGAATTAAGTACAGTGATAGGGATTAAGTGATATTGTTGTGGTTTAACCCAGCAGGCAGCCAAACACCACACAGCTGCTTGCTCACTCCCCCCCTGCTCAGTGAGATGGAGGAGACAATCGGGGGGGGGGGGGGAAGAAAAATTCATGGATTGAGGTAAAGACAGTTTAATAGAACAGAAAAGGAAGGGAAAATAATGATGATAATAATAATAATAATAACAATAATAATGATAGAATATACGAAATGAGTGATGCACAATGCAATTGCTCATCACCTGCCGACCGATACCCAAGAAGCAATCCCCCTCCTCCACCAACCCCAGTTTATGTACTGAGCATGACATCACATGGTATGGAATACCCCATTGGCCAGTTGGGTTAGCTGTCCTGGCTATGCTCCCTCCCAGCTTCTTGTGTACCTGGCAGAGCATGGGAAGCTGAAAAGTCCTTGTCTAATGTAAACATTACTTAGCAACAACTAAAACATCAGTGTGTTGTCAACATTCTTCTTGTACTAAATCCAAAACACAGCACTATACCAGTTAATAGGAAGAAAATTAACTCTATCCCAGCCGAAACCAGGACAGATATTTAAGAAAGTGAAGTGTTGTAAGTGATCATCAGAAATCTGTTGCCAGGGCAAACTGAAATAAAAAAATTAACCTTATACTGGAGACAATGAAATGTTATTAAGCAACTCTTAGTTTGAGCCTTTGGTATCTATTGGAAATTATCCTTGTTATGCATTTAGTTGTTTAGTTACAGATTTGCTTTAGAGCAGAGTATGCACTCCAAAGTACAGCCTATTAGACAAGCATTTCATACCTTTTGATAGTAGAATAATTCACTCCTTAGTGTCACCACATCACTTGGTATTTCATCACCCACTGAGATGTGTTTTACTGGAACTGATTCCCACTTTGAGTAGTTGTAGTCCTTTTTTTAAATCCTACATACACATTAAACAACATATAGTGACAATATGATGATCTCATGCTTGGTAATTAAAGATATGGGATGATTTTGTAGAAAACTATGATCTATATGCATGATTTATGTCTACGTATGATTAACTACTTTTATGTTCAGGAAAATGAAATGGTAGAAATGGTATACTGTGCATCAAGTCAACCTCCATATGAATATTTTATCGCTTACTTTATGAAGTGATTTGTTTGAAGGGGAGAATTGGCATGATACATAAATCAGGTGGATGTATAATGAGTGAAAAACAGTTATGAATATATAATCCTCTAGGTTTGGCTTTGAATTCCTGTAAGTTAACCTAGAACTGTCAGACACCATTATTTCCGCTTATATTAGTAAGCTTCAGGGCTAAATAGCTGAAGGGTCACTGTCTCTGTTTTATTACATTTTTCTACCATTCAGCAAAATTTGATCTGAATTACATTAGAATTTTTAACATACTATTCCAATATGTTTTTTGTATGACATCRTGCTTTAATCTATAGTGCTGAAATGTTTTCTGAACTTGAAAATTAATTTAAGATCTGTCGTTGCAATGACAGTTTTCTTTACCTGGGGGAACATGATTTGGTTTAAATCAATCTACATAAGGATGGATAACAAGGTGTTAAATAGTACTCTTACAGCTGCAAGACTAATGCAACCAGCTGCTTCTGACACTTTGTCCATACTAACAAGTCCTGGAGACTAGTCCCGTTGATTAAAAGTTTCAAATAAACTGCTGTATGATAAATTAATTCAAAATAGTGAACCTATTGTTAAAATCATTTAGCCGTATTCTGCTATATTTTTTATTTATGTTTTTATTATATATTTTTATTGTCTATATTTAATTTTTTATTATATTTTTAATGCTATGTATTTTGGTTACATAACTACAGTTGCTTTCAAGGAGAAAGTCCCACAAGATTTAGATCGGTGGTTGGTCAGATTGCATCATTACAGTGTTCTTGGGCTTTTTGCAGGTGACGGCCATGTCTGAGAATGTGGCCATGTTGGAGGCTCAAGTAGAGAGAATTACAAGGGAAAAGAACTCTCTAGTTAACCAGTTAGAAGAATCACAACATCAGCTTGCATCTCATGAAATGGAGATGAATAAGGTAGGCACATTTATAAATGAGTATTGAGCTTGATTTTCCTTATCATTGTGACTTGAAAGATGAGAAATTTTTTGTTTCTGCATTTTCCTCTCTATTGATAAAGAATGTGTGATAAATGTAAAGTTCATCTGAAAATCCCAGAGACAGTTTTAGGAGTAAAACCATAACTTTTTCAGTCTGCCAAGTCACCTTGAGATGCAAAAGCTAAACTTTCTACCTCGCAGACTATGCAAATCACTATTTAAAACTGCAATGCAGCGTTTCATTTAAAGTTGCATTTGGTGTGAATGAGACACCATAGTATTCAACCCTGTCCTGTAATTGCTTCCTCTGGGATATGCAGCACTAAAATAAAGGGAGCTGTATCAAATCACTGTTTTTCAAGTGCTTTCCTGTAGAATTGGTATGCGGTGTACTGTTTTACTCATTAATGTTGACTGTATGCCTTTTACAAAGACATCTTTCTTCCAGTTAAGAATTATAGCTTAACATCTATCTATTTATGTGTATCACTTCTGGGTGCTTTATTTTGCACGTTTCTCAACCTATTAGAGCCTTAACGTGGGTCATAAAATGAAAAATTAAAAACAATTGCCATCCCAAATTCAAATTTGTTACAGCCTCTTGTAATGTCTATATACCTTACCAATAATCCTAGGGCCAATCCTACCTCCCCAGTTGTTAACTGCAAGGTTTTGGCAAGCAATTCTTTCTTTAGGCCTCTAGAGACTTCTAGAGAGGTTTTCATCAGTTCCTGTCTTCCTCTGCTGCCCCTGCTGGCAGAAACAGGTGAAAGTATTGCAGAAAATTTACAGCAAAAGTCATCCAAACTTATTAGAAAATTTAATTCAATTTCAGCTGAAAGACAAATGAGGGAGCATTTTAAGAACGTCAACATGGTTAGATTTACCATTTCTGAAACACACTTTTGGTCTTTCAGACTGGGTTCACAGATGACTAGCACCACTTATGGGGGGGTGGAGGAAAAAAAGGTAGTAGGTATAAATATCCATTGGTCTAGAAAGAACAATTTTATAGCCTACCGATTTGAAGCAATCTCCCAAGAGAGGTGACACTGTGGTTCCAGTCCCTGCTTCAGTTAATGTTATTCAATGCAAAGTTGAATAGGTGGCCACCTTGCAGTAGTCTATGCTGTGTTTTTTTTGCGCTGTCCTGAGAGATTGGAAAACTGCATTTGTATCCCTGTTTTTAATTGAGAAGTCTCAAACATCCTTGAGGAAGGTCCTGACCATTGAGCTGTTGGGACTATGTGCATCACCCTGACCTTTTTCATTGACTGTGTAAGTGACATCTATGTCTGCTTGTGAATCTGACTCCTTGTTTCCAAACTCGGTTTGCCGTTATTAAAAACAGCAAATAGCAACATTTTTCCATTTGACTTTTATCTGAAATATTTTTTTCTGCATGCACCAGAAGTCAGGGGAAAAAAGTTTGGAGTGAGAATCTTCTTCCTTCATTCTGAACTACGAGGAGACTGAAAAATCCATTATTAGGACAGCACCATCTGCTGATTCTTCTGTGTTTTTCACTTTGTACGATGTATGGGGGAGCTGAAGGCGAGGATGGCTGTATTTTTTTTTATTTTGCTTGGAGGAAGTGACACATTGCACTTTGTTACATCCTTCATATAAAGAAAGGAGGAGGTAGAAAGACAGGGTTGGCAATCCCTGCAGTTGCATCTTAGAATTTTTTAGTTGCATATGATATTTCAGTATTAAAAAAAGATAATGCTTTAGAACTTTGTCATTCTTCAGAGCATTTGCTACCTTGCGTTACTTGCAACAGGGCTAAATTCACAAGCTGTCCTTTGAATTTATAAGTGATGCCGCTTCTTAAAGTTATGACAGTTGTTTTTGTTTTTTCCTAAACATATGCAGTATGCATATTTACTCTTACCCTACCTTTTTTTTAAGAAGAAGGGAAAAAAAAAAGTAGTGACAATGAGAAGAGGTATGAGACTGAAAAATGGAAATTAATTTGGGTTGTAGAATGTGTGTGAGGAGATTGTTGAGAAGCACAGAGGGCTGTAGCAGCAAATGAAAAATGTGCACATCTAGGAGGCAAGTCTGGTGAAGGAATATAAGTGGGGCAGGGAAGTAGAGTGAGTTGGAAAGAAAGTTCTCTGAGAGTAGCTGCAAGTAAACACATTTGCGTTCTCATTAGGGAATGTGCATATATTTATGTTTGGTTAATTAAGGTGAAATGGACAGGCACAAATTGGACGTGATTGCACAGGATAAGGACAAAAAGGGGACAGCTTGTCCACCATCCTTCTCCATTCCCAACAGATAAGATCAAATAGAATCCTTTAAAAGTCTTAGATTGGGAAATGGGAGAATAACATCCCTGCACAGCAGTAGTGAAAGTTATGTGGGAGGGATTGGTGTGGGGTTTTTTTCTTTCTCTTTCGTTCCCCTAACCCCTCCCCAGACCCTCTGAAGTTGAGCTGCCTTCAGGTGGAGGTAACATAACGAACATCCCAACAGCAGAGAATAATTGTTGCCTTTGTGGAAGTGATACTAGATTTTTTTAAATGTTGCTTTGATCCCTTTCTTCTGGCCCATGCATATATTTGAATTAGGCATTGTTTTTAAAGACTTTATCTTCAGTTTGTAGTAAGTCTATAATGCTCTGATCTAACTTTGAAAATTATCATATTAACATCTAAACATTTTCTTTCTTAACAGTGGAAAATTGGCAAGATAAGAAACTACGCCCTTATATAGGAGTGTGATAGATCCTTTACTTCTAAGTTTTGAAAGTGTTGACATAGACTTTCTTGGGATTTTAGAGAGAATGGGAGAAGAATATAAAACCAGCAACTGTAGTTTAACTGTATTTAGTAGCACATATATTTACAACATAAATATTTATACTTAGCAAAATCTTGATCCAAATATAATTGAATCTAGAAGGCACTGCATATTTCAAAGTTAATGACTATATAGAGAATTCAGATCCACCTTTTTATATAAAAACATTTACCATATGTAGTCTTAAAATATCTGTAAATTAAAATATGTTGCATTTAAATGACCTCTAGAGGGCACCAAAAGATCTAATTGCAAACCCTGGGCTATGGATTCTTCAAGCTACAGATCATGTTGTCTGTATAATCTAACAGGTGTGTGGAGAAATGCGCTATCAGTTGAATCAAACCAAAATGAAGAAGGATGAGGCAGAAAAGGAGCTCAGAGAGTACAGAACAAAAACTATAAGGGAGCTTGAAATTAAGGACCAGGTAAGAGATAATACTGCTATAACTTTGCAGTTAGAAGCCTAAGTAGGATTATTTCGGAAGCTGGAATGATTCATTTTTCTAATAGTGGTCATTTATTACTGTTAAATGGTTTCTAAATTAATGGCAACAAGCCACCTATTACTGTTAAATAAATACCTCTTGGTTATCTTATTCTTGTTTTCAGCCCTAGTATGTTCAGTTTTACATAATACTCATCCCATGCTTTCATATAGAATTACTCTATCATATGTATTCATACAACGTACTTAAATTGTATGTACTGTATACATATGTTGATACACTTTTTCTCACAAATAAATCCACACATAATTACTTATACATGCAGCCTGACAAAACATCAAAGACTCTAAGTATAACCTAACTATACCAAAAATGAAAATCATTTATCTTCCAGTTTCTTTAAAGATTCAAGGTTAATGAATGCTGGGATTCATAGAAAAGTTTAAAAAAAAACCAAACCAAAACAAAAATAACCTTCTAGAAAAAATAACTATATAAAATTTCCACTAGGCAATAATTGTTAATTATCTAAAACTGTGGTTTATAATAACATAAAAACCAGTATATGCCTTACAGGTAGTCTGTGAGAAAACATCCCATGCAGTAAGAAAGATTATTAGAGTAACTTGCGACATACTTGGCAAACAGCTTGAACAGGTGTAATCTGCATCTTTTCAAGTGCCCTTTTTGTTGAGGTTCTATCCGTTTTTCTCCAGGTATTCAAACTTCCAGTTATTCCTTCATAAGTTGTGATTTGCACATGAGAGTGAATGTCCTCTGAATACACAGATGTATAAGATGCACATGAGGATAATTTTTTTTTTATATGCATTTTGTTATTAGAGCAGCCTATCCAACAGGTTTTAAATGATTCTTTTTCTTGTGAATAAGTGAATAAATCAGTCTCTGTGTAAGAATATATGTAGGGGAAAAAGCAATATTTCTAAAATTATATTTTTATTTACCAGTTCCCCAAAATCTTCGTGTAGGACAGTAAGTTTATTAACTTAATAAAGCACGAGCTTAGGCTAGAAGCAATATTAATTCAAATTATAATCAAAAGATATGTAAAATCCAAAAGAGAAGTTTATTAGATAAAATAACTCTTCAATATGTATAGAAAATCATACAGCACAGAAAAACAGGGGCCTTAAAGCATTTTGTTTTCAGGGTAGGCTTTTTTCTTTTTTTTCTTTTTTTTTACTCCTGCATCCTTTAGGCCTAAGGACACTTTAAAAAACAAAAAACAGGCTTGTCGTCTGTGTCTTGACAGATATCACAGATAAGAGAGTTGGCATAATCTTGGCATACAAATAAAACAGGATGTGTTTTAATAAGATATTTGAAGAAGTATCTTGGATTTTAAATCCTGTTCTCCCAACTTGCTTCAGGATTGCCTTTTGAACAAATTGCAAAATTYAACAAAATATTTTAACCTCATGTATCGACATAGTGGTATTTTATTCAGTGTGGGAATGAATACACCAAAATGTGGTGATTTATAATTCGATATAATTAAAGTGAAGTGATGGGAGGGGGAGTTCCTATCAGCAAAGATTATTAGAGTAATTCAGTAATTATGTAAAGTAATTGTATTGTTCAAATATGATTGTTGGTTCCTTAAAAAAAGGAAAACAAACTATTTTGAAATTCTCAGGCTCAGCATCTAGCAGCTATTTTATAGCTGTGGCTCTAATAATCAAGAAAGTTGTGTATAGGTCCTAATATTATTTAGTATGTTAAAAGGCAACCAGAAAGAGTGTGTGTATGTTTTGGGGTTTTGGGTTTTGTGGGTTTGGTTTTTTGTTTTGGGTTTTTTTTGTGGTGTTTTTTTTTTGTTTTTTGTTTGTTTGTTTTGTTTTTTTTTTTAAATCAAATTTTAACAAATATTAATAAGTCATTGCAAATTCTTTCATTTAAATGAAATGAAAACAGCAGAATCGCATCTAGCTTTGTATTTAAAGAAAAACCTAAAATGTTTCATCTTATATGGCACTGAATAGCAAACAGTAATTGTTCTTTGGTCTCTCAGCCATGACCTGACCTTCTGGCTAAGAGGGAGAGTTGATACCTTCCTTGGCCACCATCTGTTCATAATAAATACATATTTATTTTTTAAAAGTAGAGAGACAATAATGTATGAATATTTTAATGCTATTCTATATTAAATGGTGCATTTTTCTGTTTTAAAAGCAAAGAATCGTCTTTCAGATTGTCTTTTGATATATTGAAAGTGAGTTTACTGTTTCTTGAGGTATGATTGTATTTTTAATTGTGCTGTGGATAAATTTTAGTTTTGAAGATGTATTTTAGTTTATATGTAGTGACTTTTAAAAAGGAATTAAAGTTATTCAGGTGTGTCAGAATAGGCAGAAATCCCCATATGTACAATTTAGGATCATCAGATACATATACTTATATGTCAGTAAATATAAATATGTATTTATCATACACTGATATTTATAAAGTTCCTCAAAACTGAATTTGTATCATTTAGAAAAATTAAAGGGAGTATATATCTTTGGTCTTATCCTCTTCTGTTCTCATATCTCTTTTCCTATCTTTATTACTCAGTTAAGACTAATAACAAATATTGGCACCTTGGTATGACTACCTGTTATTAATATTTGACATGAATATTTCTTAGAATAAAAATGAAGAAGCAATGAGCAATGTTACCATTTAAATTGAATAACTGTTTTGTAATATCATCCATCATGATCCTGATTAACATTAGGATTATGGAGGGAGGGGGGAAAGACATATACCACACAGTTTTCTCTACACAAAAACTGCATCTGTTCATCTGGCCCAGTACGTTGTAAAGTAGCATAACCTACTGCCCTCTCTTTTTCTCTCTCAGCCCTCCCATTGTGGATGTAGCTGTGCTGAAATAACAGTGCCTTACTTAATACTTTTCCTTCTTAGGAACAAGCTTTCTAAGTTATGTGGGTATAATGCCTTCATGGCAGTAAACTGTGTCCACACTAGGGGTTGTACTAGCACAGCTATATCAGAGAAAAGTCACGCCCTAACCTAAATAGCTGTTATCAGAACAAAAATTGTGTGGCATATTTCACACAGCAGGACTTCACTTTTATATTACTTTTTCTGTGAATTTGGAAGCACTGTGTGGCATAATTTGTGCATTTCTAATAGAAATCATACTTCTGACACACTATGMAATCGTTTCCTCAGATTAGCATCACTTGCTCTTTTCTGCTCTACATTATAAAAATAAAAATGAAGTACACTGTTAATCATTTGCTTTCTGTTTGTCTGTAAATAATTTTTATTTGGTTTATAAAATCTTGCAAGCTTCAGCATGTAGAAGTGAAAACAGTTTTGTAGTATTGGTTTATGCAGTCCCAGCCAATTTGGGCGTCACCCTTATTAGATAGTTCTTACTGGTAGCATTGCACCACTGGGAGTTGTAATAAAGCAATAGGACATGTTGAATCCAACTTCAGAAACTAACTGAAGCTTTTAAATTTTATTTTACCATGTTTTGAAGAATCAGATAAATACTTTGTGTAGAAATAAATCCAAGCTGGTCATCTTAACCTGTAAAAAGCCATTCTTTTAATAGTCTTTAAAATTGGGCAAACGTAGTTTGAAGCGGGGGATTACAGAATTCTGTTGCCTACCTTGTAGGTGACAGAATGAAAAGCTCCAGAAATATTATACCAAAACCCACAGATTTTTAGGAGTTGCCTGTATGCAAGTTCATGAGCCCAAATAAAGAGGAGAAGGAGAGTCGCTGATATGCACAACCTATACAAATGGAAGGAGCCTCACATCAAAGCATTTTTGTGTAGTATGACAGAACCTAAATGATGTCTCTGTACACTATAGACTGACAATTTTGCAGACAAATAAAAATCTGGCAAAATTGCAGTCCAAAAGCATTTTGCCAAAAGGTATTTTGGGAATGTTTATCTCATTTGTCATAAATCTGCAATTTATAGTAACCTAATTTAGACATAAGTGGAGAGATTACTGACTCTGTCTTCATCAGAAATAATGCAGGCCAAGAATTTGGGTGTATATCCTGGAAATGCTGCAGAGTGTCCGATGCAAGACCAATACAACCTTCTGAAGACACTGATTCACTGAAATGTCTTTTTATGAATAGGTATCAGGCTTCCATGAGTCAGGCTTTAAAATACTAGATTTTTCACAAGCTGGGACGTTCAGGATATCACCAGATGTTTTGAAACTTAATAAAATTGCAAGTTTTAATAATGCTGGTGAAGATGGGTTAGGATTATGTGTTATATGTATTCTTGTAACAGTCCTATACCTAAGATTTTGTGACCTCATTAGTTAAAAAGATGCTCTGGAAGTTCTGTTTGAAAAGAAATTCTGTTAAATCAGTAAACGTACTTGAATACTATTTGGCAGGGAGGAAAAACCCAAAACCTAGCAGACAGCTTGAAACTCTTAGCATCAAATTTTCTTTCCTGGTCTGATCTTCAGTATAATGGTCTTAAAAGTAGCAAAACAAATTGCTTTTGGACAAGAAAGCATTAAGAAAATGTGATAACCTTTGCTGTAACTGAACTCTTTTTAATGTATCATTTTCAGTTTTGGGCATTCAATGCACTAATTTGAAAATGGGTAAATAAGGAGGGAGTAAAATGATAGTACTTTATGCCTTGCTTTGATATGAATTTTCTGACCTGTTCAGGAGGAACATCATTCTTTTTTGTAACTGAACTTACTAGCTCATCTCAAAATTTTTGAGGAAAAACATTGATCTATAACCCTGCAATATATAACAAAAGAAATGTTTAATTACAGTTATGGTATGGCTGCTGCTGCTCTGCTATGGCATTGCTTTCCCCTGTCAGTCATCCATTCCTCAAGGATCAGTGGTATGAGCAGCCTTCATTAAATACTTTGTCATGTTTCCATAAGAAAAATCCCTGGGACTGGGATTCCCAGTAGTAGAATTTTCTGTACTGACTGGTCTGCATTTTCTGTACTGGTTTGCTTCCTCTAAGCAGCTGGCCTGCTAAGAGGAATGACCCAGTTGGTAATCAGGATTTTATTGTTCATAGGTGTAGTTGGCTCATGTAACCTTGATCCATGTTCTGTCATCCAGTGTGATGTCACCCCATTAGTATATGGAAAGAGAAAATCATTTATGTGCATTAAACATTATTCAAAGTAGAAGAAGAATTGCATAGCTCTTGGTATAGTGTGTATATGCATTATMTTTAAAGAAATGCTTGTTTTCTGTTGTTTTTTTCTTCTTCTTAGACTAGAAAAATGGTTGCTTTATCAATAGTCATTGTGCCAACAATCAGAAGAAAAAGAGTGTAAAAGTCCCTGACTATCACTTGTCGGTTGTTACTGCATAGGTTTTCTTTCCAGCTATTCCTTAATGCTGTCCAGGAAAAAAGAGCCAATCCCACATCACTAATCTCAAATATGTGTTTGAAAGCATAAAAGGAATAAGTTTGTTCTCTCCTGTTTTTCAATAATGAGGTAGGAGTAATCTTCCCCTTCCTTTTTTCTATATGCATCCCTCCTTTTCTGAAATTCCTTTATCAGCAAGCAAACCATCTATTTTGTACCACCCTATTCCCCCCCCTGCCCCCACCCCCCCCACCCCTCAGTGCAATCCATTAAAAAAAAAAAGAAAATCTTGTTCCACTGTGGAACAAAATCACTTTCTTATCTCTGCTAGTGGCTGCTGAGCTAATCTCTAGTACATCAATGTTGTCTGTTAAAATGTGACTGTAGTAATCTCTATGGGTTTGGAAGTTTTGTTCCTGAATAGTATTGCAGTTCAAATATTTTGGCAAATTGAAAGCAAATATTTTCAGGGAAATAATGAGGTAAAATCCTTATATAACATCTTTCAGCCATTCACTTTTTTCTGTTTCCCAGGGTATTTATCCACAGTATCCAGGGGCCATGTTGCTCTTTGAGAGTTTGCGCAAGATTATTGCTTAATTAAAAAATTGTATGTGTATGTATTCATAAATATATACTTAGCAACATGAATTTTTTTCTTGCCCCAGCTAACAATTACAGGTAGAAAGATTGCTTCAACGGGATTTGAAGATGTGTGCATTTAAGAGCATCCCCCCTCCATGCTATTCCTAGGAAGTTCTTCCAGCACTCCTGCTCTTCCTAGCAAACTGCAGCATCCTGTCTCTATTAATTCTCAATCTTTTTGGAAGCAGAGGGTTTGCGGCTGCTGACCTTTGCTTAGGTAATGGCTCTGATCTTGAGGTTCTGCCTTTTAGTGGATCACATGGGGTGCCACAGTACTGCCAGGTGCCGTTACATTTCTTTGCAGTACAAGTGACAAAGTGGTCACAATTTCTCTTTGAGGAATTCAGGAGTCCCACCAGGTTAGGCTAGAATAATAGCTGCCCAACAAATTACAGCCTGCATTGCTTATCTAGGTTATGTTTTTGCTTGTCCCTCTGGTATTTAGAGGTCAATTGATTTGGGAGCCAGCCATAGGGAAAACCCTTCAGGAACCGTGGGTGTTTATTGGGGTTACTTCTCTTCTTGTGTTTCTGCTCATGTTAGTTGCCTTTCATGTCATGAAAGGTTTTCACATTTCTGTTTTGGGCTAAATGATTTGTAGAATTTGCAGTTGTCTTATGTTTTTTGTGAATTGACCTCTTTGGAAGAGGTGGTCTTTGTGGACTCTTTTAAGCCTTGTGTATACTGTATTTCTTACTATTTGTTTGTATATTCTCATAGCTTTATAATAAATCTACTTCCAGAAAGGAGATTTCCCCTTTAAAACCAAATTTAGTTTTCATAACTGCTTTGTATCCTCATTCAGATTTGAATGGGAAGCAGCAGTAATTCATATAGAGTGCAAAAGGGAGAAAAACATCGTTGGGACGTGGCGGGGCTTAACCTCATGATGGCCCTAACTCTCTTCACAAAGTGGAATAGTTCTTCAGGTGCAATATGCTATGTCAGATGGCCATGCCTGGGAGGTCTGAGGTTTAGAGACCACTCAGAACCTAGAGTTGCTTGATTGATATCAGGATTAGGATAGAAATGCCTGCAAGTGACCCTGCTGCATATGGACTGATTGTCATCTCTCCTCCAAGTAAAATACCTCGAAATCTTGCTACAAAAACTGCCTTGTTTTGTTGGGTTTTTTTAATTAAAAAAATAAAAAATTTTGAAAAGTTAGTGTTATAGTAGGGTATGATTGTTCTGTCCCTGATTAATTAGTATATTAATAAGTAAAGAAGGCAACATGGATTGACATCAGTGTTAAACAGTGCAAAAATTTCCTGTCACTGTTATATATAATATTTAAGTGTATGTGAATGGCCATACTGGTGGCACCTCTTAGAAAGGCCTTAATTATAGCTGAAGTCCTGTGTACTATCACTGATTTCATTGCTTTGAAGGGCTACTTTAGTAAATGAAACTAAGCATGTGAGCATCAGGGCCTGTAAAATTTTACTGTGTATTAATTTGAAGTGTATGTGTTTTTATAGGTGTTGATTGCCTTTTGGGGATGTACCTGCAAATACCAACCACCATAGTAATTATATTTCACTTTTTATTACTTTATATTTGTTCTTCTATTTTTGGTTCTATTTTATGCCCCTTTAATCTTTTAACAATGGTGGATAATGAAGTATGAAACAAAAAGAAAGTACTGTAAATTGACAAAAATATTTTCCGCTCCAGAATTATTTTACTGCAGAATTTGCGCAATGGTGTAGTCAGTGCAGAGTATTTTTCAGGTTATATTGTGTATTTTCTTACCTGATGTGTAAGCATACTGGTACAACAGTGAATGTCATAAATCACATATTAATTCATTTGTTTTTAGTATGTTTTTGATTTTGTTAAAGTCTTCTAAAGTTGTTTTTGCATTTACTTCAGAGTACGAGTTCTTTTATCACTGCTTAATCATTCTCATTTGTTTAAAAAAAAAAAAGTGTTTGTCTCTTCTGTCAGTTTGCTGCTATTTAAAATTCTATGAAAAACATCTGCTAGTTTGGAATTTAAAGTTGCATTTTTCTACATATAATAGAATCAGCATCAGTATGAAAAGAATTAAACAATTATTTTAATCTTTAATTTGGCTTGTTTTGAATGAAATTATTATTTCATTTTGTCAGAATTTGTAGACATAAAGAGATGTCTAGTTAATTAAACAGCACATTTTTACAACATACATAACTATTGTTAGGTGAAGATAACTTCAGATAATTTATGAAGAGGATATTTGAAGATTTGAGCCAGTGTTTGAGAAATCATCTTTTACGTTTTCCAGTAAGTTGCATTTATGTGACTGAACGAGCATCTCCAGTGTGTTCACCTAAAAATGCTTTGTGGAAATCAGAAGATAATTTGTAAACTCATCATAAACTAATGAATGAGAAGTGAAACACTTATTTTAAGTGTTCCAAGAAAAAAATATAGAAGGGTCCTATATGCTTCAAAGTGGAAAACTTAAAATATAAAAAAGGTGGTTGGTGGTAATAATGAAAAGAGGATAATTGATATAGAATAAAAGTTTACCGCAGTGATATTTCACCAGTGCTTTAATTTTTGTTTAGTAAAACTTCTTTCTTGTAACTGAATTGGCTATGCATGCAGAATGGTGTTAATGTGTTTCAACTTACTAATAATGATGTTTCTCCTACTGAGGTTTAGCCTGCCATCTTTCAATGGCAAAGTGCCTGTTGATATTCCTGGGAGTTTAGGCCACTGCAGTGCAAGACAGATTAAATAGTACTTTTAACATTATGTGCAGAAGTAATAAGAATATTAAAGTTGTGGAGTTAAGCACCAGAAGTTGCCTGTTCCAACCTTAATGTAGTCTTGTTGTACGTATACATTATGATAATTCTGTTCCTTGTTATACTGAAAATCTGTTTCAGATTTTCTTAAATGCAAGATTGTCATCTGTCTTTTTGCAGTTCTGCGCTCCATCTCTTGTCTCTCACATACATTGAAAAGTTAAGTACCTTGAAGATATACTCTCTGATCATGTGGTAAAAAGCTGTATCACAAGTGATAGGCACTGAGGGATCAAATTAACGCTGCATGAGAAGCAGAGTTGTCAGCAAAATACTTTAGTTGGTGGTTTGTTTCTGTTTCTCTCCCTACAATTACGCTGGGGCCCAGATAGCAGCTACAGAACTGCTTGCAGCTTCCCAGTAGAAGAAATGGGAACTAAAAGTAACATGAAAACTAGTTTGAGTCTGAGTAGTTTTGGAAAGATGCTGCCTTGATAAGGTTCCCTGCAGGAACAGTGAAGAAGATTCATTGGTTCTGTAATTTCTCTGTATTTTAAATTCCGATTATGTTGTGATGACCTAGTGATGGACTGGACTTGACATATTTCAGGGTAGAGTGTATACATTTGTGAGACTATTATTGTTTGCAGGAGAGGGAAGCGGGTTGGTTTTTATTGTTTGAACTAGTTTCCAGTTCTGAGGCTTCATATGTTTCAAACTATTATCTGAGTTTTTAAACCAAAGTAATACGTGGCATTCAGAGTATGGACTGTGTGTTTTCAGCATGATGATGCGTGGCTCCTACCAAATTATTTTCAATGAATGTTTTCTGGTGTTTCAAAAAGAATAATTTAGTTGATATCCCTAAATATATCTGGGTTAGATGCTTCTGGTTTCTGAGTTGCTGTTAGCATGTTCTCTTGGGTGGTATTTTTCTGCCATCGCATTCTCATGAGGTTGTCTGCTGTTTCTGCCATGGTCATTGCTAGAATTCTTGTGTAGAATTCCTACTCTTCATATAGCTCATGCTGTGAGTACCTCTAAATATTGGTATTTTAAGATATATTTTTATATATATCTATATACACCTACACACATGCACAAACASACACGTACATGTGTGTATATGTGTGTATGTAAAGGAGCTGATTCTGAATTTTGGAATTACTGATTAAAGTAGCAGAAGTAAAATTGTTCTTCAAAACCTATGTTTGCTTTCTTGATACTTTTTATAAAAATCATAAGACTCCTGTGAATCTTTAAAGATCCTGTCATGGAGTCATTGTCTGAGAATTTCCCTCTGCACTTCCATGGCAACTGAAATCTATGGATGCATTCTTGGGTTCAACCCTGCAGGTTCAACATCTGGCTGATGGAAGCAGAACATTTTCACCAGAGGTTCTTGCACTTGGAATTTGCTTCCTTCTGTGGGTCTGTGTCAAAACCTGACTGAGCCTGTTTAACTCGAGGCAATTGTGTAAAGCCCATCTGTTCCTTGAAACTTTTCCCTGAAGGAGTGATCTAGAGTTCTCAGGTTGTGCTTTTTCAAATACTTAGTTGATGCTTTTCGACTAATTTGTGGTTTGGTTTTTTTAAAGGTATGCTGAATGGATGTGTTCTTAAAGCAAATTTTAAGAATGTTGCAGAACTTCCCTATCTTTAACTTGTAAAGATGGTGAAGAACTCGTGTCCCTGTTTACTACGAATGGAGAAATAACATTAATGAACTGCTGCTGTTAAGAATAGAGTGTAGAGAACCCACTGAGACTTCTGTTGTTCTATTTAAAATATGCAAAAGTCTCTGGAAATAAGTGAAAATGCAAAGCATATGTAACTGAATACCTTTGCACACCTGGTTTTAAAATATTCTGACAGTGTAATAGGCTGTTACATTCTTTAGAGGGGAAGAGTACTAACGATTTTGCAGATAGTTTCACTATCTTTGTATTCRAACTTGGAATTACTGATTTAATTTGGTAGGTGGTCTATGTGATAAAGCAAGGTGATATTCAAATTCTAATCAAAATTTCCTTCATGAATCTTTATTGGGTGGTCTTGGGGGAAAAAAGTGTACAGTTAAGTAATTAGCAAAATTAAAAATAAATAAAAAAGAACGTTATGAAACCTTTTTCTGGATGAAGAGATTGTGTTTGTCTGCAACATCATGACTTCCTGTAAGTGGTTTAGGTTAACATTTTCATAGGAGGAAAAGAGACAACGTTATTACGAAGGTGCTTCAAGTGCAAATATTGGGACTGAATTACATTCATTTGTTCTTGTAGGATGTTTGAATGAATAATTTCATTAACTGAAGAAGATATTGAGGCTTGTCTATATGAGGAAGCTATCACAAAATAAGTTATGGTATGAATTTAAAGTATGATAGCTATTCAGCACTAACTCCTTATATGAACAATTTTATTCTGTACTACAAATGACCTTTCACAGTTTAGTTGACTGAAAAACATGCAAGTTCCCTCCAGCCCTAATGACAAATCAATATTTATGTAGGGAGTTAGTGCAGAATAGTTACTACCTGATAAAATTACATTTTTAGCTTATTCTGTACTCCACTGGCCTCCTTAAAAGCATCCTTAGGACAAAGTATAGTATTACATTACAGATGTATTCCTACAGGTACTTGTATGTTGTATATGGACTTAGAGCAAAATGTATTCCTTCTGAGAATATTTGTGAAAAAGGTTTAAACTGTTGACAGTATGATTCAGTTAGAGATACTAAGTCCAGTATGCTTCACTGGAATCAAAGATGCTGGTCATGCAAATTTGCTTATCATTATTTGTAAAATAAATTAATAGACTCATCGACTGAGTTAGATTTACTTACTTGGTTTAGTTGACATATAAGGACTAATGATATTAAGAAAATGATAGGATTAACAGCAGCTGGTATGCTTAGGATTCAGTTATAAGTCATAAATAACTTATTTTCAGTAATGGTAGAATCACAAAATTACCTTTATTCTCTTGCATAATATTATGTGAATATGACAAAGCTAAATTCCCACATGTCATTGCTTGTGGAATAGATAAGCAAAATAAATGACCACAAGAGCTGTCCTATGTCCAGCAGCTTCTGAAGATGGCTATTGTTCTGCTGCCTTCTGGGTTTCTAACACAGTGAATTTGGGACACAAATATGGAAGCCTTCACGTGAGAAAATCGGAAAATGATTGAATGTGTGTATCTCTTAAGCCGCGTGAAGACAGTAACATTGATTGTGTATTAATGTATTTAAATATGACATGCATTTTGGCTTTTCATAATGTAATTTCAAATACTTTAATTTGCTTGTTTTGCAGTTTTTATCAACAAACTACTTTTGTTCTAAAACAAAAGCGTTCATTATCTTTCAGGAGCTTTGATCACATTAAGATTTATTGTCTTAAAATGTATCCCTATGCATTTCTTAAATACACTTTCTTTGGTTCTACAATTTTCTAAGAAAATAGAAAAACTAGGATTAGAGCTGAATGGAAACAAACAGCGTTTGGAACAAGCCCAGCAGGATGTGACAGGAGCCAGAGAGGAGTGCCTAAAACTGACAGAACTGCTGAGTAAATCTGAGCACCAACTGCACCTCACCAGGTACCCCTTATCCTATTACATGCTGTAGTACCAATTTCATTCTGCTGTTTTTTTGCCACAGGCTTCCCCACAGTTGTTATAGATACTTGCAGTCATTGACTGCATGGGCAGCCCTCAGTCATGTTAAAAGTGGAGATTTAAATAAGTGAGTTTTGAACTACAAAGTGAGTTATGAACTATAATTTACGAAAGTGAATTACTAGTGTGAAGAAAAGGCAATGTTCAGCTCTGGTGATGAGGTAGCATGCTTTTGGGCAGGAAGAAGAGCAGGGGAGAGTGAAGTTACATTCTTTTTGTTGTTGCTGTGTTTGGTAGGACAAAGACATTTTAAATGTCATTTGAGGCTGTAGTGTACAGCAGCGCCTTTAAGCATAGGAGTTCTCAGATTAATAACCTGAAGTTTCTGCAGCAGAATGACCAGGAACATATAAATGAACATAATCGTGTTAAGCTTCATTGAAGATTAAACAATCAAAAGGTAATATTATTGTTTAGGAATAGGAGGTAAGCTCAAGTATGTGAGGCGGGTGTTTAAGTCACTTGCCTCAGTGGAGATGTGGTGCAATGCAAACACTGTGTGACACGAGACTTTGCCTGAGCTTATTCCATCCTTGGATATAGCTCCCAAAGCCATTTACTGTATTATTCATTACACATTTCTAGAAAACACCAGAAGGTTAACATGCCAATTATTCATTGCGGCTTGAGATTTGGTAACTGCAGGAATTTTTCCTTTTGTCATAGAAAATGCTATTGTCTGACTATTTGCAGGGTTTTGGTTGTGTGTGGGGGTTTTGTTTTGTTCCGTCCCCCCACTCCCCCTAAGAGAGAACATCCAGAAACAAATCTGGAGGCTTTTACTCCTTAAGGAAAGAATGTTGTTAGTTTAAATTTTACAGGGAGGGGGGGAAAACCTCAGATTTTTATCACTTAACAGAAGTCTGTGTGTTTATCCAAGTCTTTTACTCTTTGGGCTTTGCGAGAATTCTGCCATTGAGTAACTGGAAATAAAATAGAGCCTCCCCTAAACTATTAAATTCAATGAATCACTTTTTTATTCAGCTACATTTCTGTGTAATTCAGAGCACGGTTGTTTAACAGATGGAAGAAAGTACCACTCTAACAGCCTGTATTTAGAGAAAAAATATGCTAGAGGTTAATGAACTTGAAAAAAGTTTTGGGCGAGTTGTTAAGATATCTAAAGTTTGGATTTAGCAGAACTTTATTAATAATGATTTGTTGTGATAGTTAACCAAATGGCTTACCACGCTCCTTTTAACAAAAGTCTGATTATATGCAGTAAAGCTCTGGATATCTTGGAGGAAATCTGACTAGCCAATATTTTTTTTTTTTTTTTTTTTTTCTAAATACTCAACTTGTAAAAGTGAGGACTATTGCCTACTTTTACATAGCGAGGTACTTAAAGCTGGATACCTAGCACACTGATGATTCAGGTAGCTTTTCAATCTATGGTCTCTGACTCGGGGAGTTTCTGAGATGCAAATCACTGGAGGCTGGGAACAGTATTTTGGGCAAGTAATGCTCTGTGCTGGCCCTGTTCTCATACAGTTTCACAGACATCTGCTTTTTGAGACAGATGCTGAACTGCCACGGCTTCTTTGTCTGACCTAGTGCAGCCACTCTTCTGCAATGTCCTAATCTTTATTTTATTTTTTATACTTTGTGTTCATGTTATGGCCTCTGCTTATAAGTATGCTTATAAGTAGTGAAATGTTTTCTATGGTGACATCTAATTGTCAGAAAAATGTGTACACTGAAGCATGGGAAGTAGGTTCAAATCTTTCTCCTTGATATTCCCCAAATTCGCTAATACTTTGTTCTCTGTAGGTTTTTGTGTCCTCCTTATCTTTGGAGTGTCTGCTTTCTAGCAACACATTAGGTGATGTTGCTGTCATGGGTGAGGAAGGGGGGGCGGGAAAAAGAGATGAGAGATTCATTGCTCCTGAACTGTTGCCTGTTGTCCCCATGTACTTAGATTGGTAGGGCAGGCTTAGACATGTTCTCGCATAGTCATCTGTTTTCCCTGAGTTGCAGAGGAAAAGATCCCCTACTGAAATGAAACTTTTCCTTAGCCTGTACTCTTTTTCTTCCTCTCAGATCACTTCCTGCCAGAACAGGTTTTCTGTATTAGTGAAGGTATAAAAGTTACAGGTCTCTAGTGGCATTAGTTTTGCATTTTTCAACTCAGTATGTTTTTAATGGATTGGTACATCCGTAGTTGTTGCACGTGAACTTTATTGGCTTACGGTCTGTCTTCTTTTATTCTTTTTTTCCCTTCACCTCAAATGGCAGCTGTGCCAGTGAAAAATACTCACTTGAAGGGTAGTGGTAATAGCAATCTTACGGGGGTTATAGAATCATTCACTGTGGCACTTGCCAAGGAAAACAGATTTTAAGCTCTAGAGTCCTGCCTGTGGGAGGTTGCTGCAGAAATTGCACTGATTTAGTGCATCTCTTGGGTATTCTGGCCTTGGCCTCGTCTTGCTGATTTCCCTCTTTTCAGGAGAGGACCAGCTGGTCTACTCCAAGGCTTCTCACAACGCTGGACTTGAGGGAGGCCTGTACTGCTGTTACACGGTTGTGGATAGTCTTTCTGTTGCCTCGCATGACCTGTCTGGGTTGTTCTGGCAAAAATTACAGGTAGCTGAGGAGGAACAAACAGAATTCTTTTTGTATGAATTTGTATATTACTAAGGAGAAAAGTTGTTTACTAATCCACTGATTCTAAGTTTGGATATTGTAAATAAATAGAATAATAAAACGGATACGAGAACTTTGGATTTTAATGTATGAAAATGAGGTGACAAATATTATATGAATGGATTAAATGAGAAAGAGCATGCAGTCTATGTCTTAATGAGAAAAAGAAAGTGCTCTGCAGAACTGCAGTCTTCTCCAGGAGTCCCACTTCTTTTGCTGCATCCTAGTTTTCAGACACCATTGATTGATTACCAACTAAACAGCTTCTAAGTCAACAAAATGTACTTGTTAAAAYCAGGAAAAAGGTTACAATTAGCTATTCTAAACCATTGCCACAGAGTTTAAATTTGCCTTTTCCTGTCACCTTTCTTCCTGGAGCAATATGTTGCTTAGAAATCCTTGCTATTAACATGCATTTCCTGCTATTGAATCTAGTTAGTAATTCTAATTTGTATGTCTTCAAATGACTGGGAAAATACAGGACTTTTGCTGTGTAGTTTGGTTGTCAGTCATGTAACTTTGCAGATGTCACCATGCTATGACACTGACTGTGCTTGTTTAAAGTATTTATTTTTTTACCTTAGTTTCCTCTTTGTGGTTATTTGTATTAGTTACCATAGTAGGAGAATCTTATGAAATTACTTCTGAAGTCACTGTTAAATTGCCATTATTTTGGCAAGGTTGGGTCTTGCTAACGAAGCTTATCTGAATCCATTCTTCAGAGAGTAGAAAACATACAGATCTGTTGTTCTTAGTTCATGAGAGAATAATCGTTAAAAATCTTGTCAGTATGCTAGTGGAAAAGATCACATAAAAGATGCAAGATGTTAACAGCTTGCCCAGATTTTAGCATGTCATCTAATTTAATAAAATTTTTCACTGTTCTTGTGTAACAGAATTGTCATTAAAAATCTTTCCTCTTTTTGTTACAAAACAAATCTGAAGCTATTATTTGTTTCAGTTGCAGTCAGATGTAGTTCCTGTTTGCATCTGCCAAAGCAGTTAAATAAATCTTTAAGAAGTGAGGGAATCACTGAATTTCAAAATTGAACTTTTTCTATGCCATCATGCATTTTCTCAGGCATGGAGATAGGTAGATGGCTCGAGATATATTTGACTGAAATGTCATCTAAAATTTGCTGGGAGGTGGAATTGAGTGGAATTGAAGCAGATTTAATTTAATTTAATTTTTTACTATTCTTGTTTGCTTATATGAAACATTACAAGCAGTATTGAATGTCAACTTGTAGGTGGGGAAAAACTACTAAACAGTAGAAGAACCCGTGCTTCCAGGTTCAGGTGACCCTCCAAGCTACCCTGAATCCCTGTGTCACTCTCTTGAAGGATAGAAGTTTATATTACAGTGAGGACAGTGGATGTTGTAGTTCTTGATTATTTTTTTTCCCCATTACGCGATATTTCTTTTCTCTCTTATTTTTGAAAATGATATGATCTCTAGAAAGCAGCATATCAAAGGAAGTGGCATTTGGGGAGTACAGTGGGTTTTAGCAGTGCTATAGCCTTCCTACTGTGGATTGGTCCTTGTTGCTAGTTTCAACGACTCCATTAATGCTGATTTGTATTACATGTATAATAAATAAAGCACACAAATCTGTCATTCCACCTCCAGGTTCCTGTGGCATTATTTAGTCACTGAAGCTTTGGTGTTGAGCTGTATGTTGTCACCAGCATTCCTCGTTAGAATTGCAGCATGCCTCATACATTGATTTCCCTATTTAAGCTATACTATTAAATGATAAAATATAAACTAACTTCTTGATTTATGGAAGGTGGTTATACTTAGCCTTCTGGCGAGTTGCACAGTACTTAGTATTATCTTTTGGTTTTTTTCTAGTAGTACCTATTAGTTAGCAGCACACTTACTGTCATGCTTTTTCCAACAATTTTAGCATGTCAGAAAGAGTCCCATCATCTATGCTGGAAAGGAGGTAACATTTGAAGAAATGCTGTTCCTAATATTACATGACCGAGATATGTTTTACGTTCCCAGACTGACTGACCGATGAAAGGACCAATAACACTTAAATTGGGGGGAGGGAAGGGGGGGAGAGGGGAGAAGAAGTAATGAGGTGTAAGCGGTGATTGATTTCTAATTTTTTTACATTCTACTTACCTTGTACAAAACTATTATTTTAAAATGCGGGGAGGAGTGATAACATGAAACAACTCTGATAACTAATAAACTTTTTAGATTCTGCTTCATATGTTTACTTTTCATTAAATTTAGGGAGGGTTGCAACTATGTTGTGATTCAGTCAACATTTATTTCTGTCTGTTTTTCATATACAAAGGCATCGGGATGCCAGAAAATAAACTGTTAACGGAGAATTAACTTCTTTGGCATGCTTTCATACTTATCTTCCAAATTAAAGAAAATGAAATGGGCAGAAGCAGAGTGTAGATTACCTCCTTTTTGTCAAAAATGGTGGGAATTTGAAAATTAATAATAAAAAAGGGAACAGATGCAGTAACATGCCAGAGGGAGATTAATGTGGAGAGTAAAATCTGTGAGCAACAAAACTGAAGCAAACTGAATCAGTGGGAGGTGGTTGTACAATCAAAATCAGGATAAAAGAGAAATTACAAACAACCCTGCACTTGTCAAAGTAGTAGTAATGAAATCCTGACTCTGCCAGCAGCGAGAACCTGTGTTAGCACTTTGGGGTAAGGCCGGGAGCCGGGTGCCAGGTAGGAGGGCAGCGCGAGGCTGCTGGGCGGCAGCCATCGCGTGTGGAACAGATGGCGGGGAAAGCTGGCCGGGGAGGGGCTCCTTCGCAGAGCTAATCAGACAGTAACGGATAGGGCAGCTGGGAGGACTGACCACCGAGAGGCAAGCGGCGGGGTAGCCGCAGCCTTCCACGATGTGTGCAGTGGTGTGCCCGTCGGCCGGAGAGAAGACCTTGCAACGTCTTTTCCGTGCAGCAACCGCACAAACTTTGGAGGCGTGCGGCGGACCTCGCCCCGGGTTGGGGGAGAGGGGAGGCGTGGACCGGCCGCCGGGCTCCCTGTGCGGCCTGCTGGGCTTTGAGCACGTCCCGCCTTGGTGTATCGTGCCCCCTCCTACCTCAAAAATACGTGTCTTTGCTCTCGGTCCTGTCGCCTAATAAGGTTACGTGTTTTCGTATTTTATCGTAGCAGCATGTCGAAGGCAGAATTTGGCGATTGACAGAAACACAAAAGCACGTGGGTCCGGGGACTGATCCAGCAAACCGATACGAAAACTTTGCTCCTGTTGAAAGGGGGGAGAGCTGTAGGTCGGCACCTTCCCCCAGGGTTGGGCCCCTCCGATGAATGAAACCAGTTTTCTGATGTTTTATTTTTGCTCGGAGGAGGCACTCCCCTCTTCATAAATGAGAGCTTGTGAGGAGTGAATGGAGGTCCGAGCCTTCTGATCTTGAGTCGCACGAATAGTTTGACTCACGTAAGAAGTAAAGATCAATAGGATTTCTTGTGCAAGTAAGAGGTAGTCATGTGCGAGAGGATTACGAGGTCATGCCCCGTGTTGATGACTGTCAGCTTGAAAGAGAAATGAAAACAAAATTTGATCAAGGAAAGGGGGAATAAAATCCTGGAGGGAGACCTGACCTATTACTGCCCAGTTTTGTTTGATCGGGATATGTGATTGCTTTTTTAGACAATTTCAACAAAGAAATCTACATCTCCTGCATCTGCTTTTTGAACTTGTGTATCTCTCGTCTGCAGAAGGTTTATAGCTTGGCTCAATTATTCATTTTGAGCAGGGAGGGGAGGAAACATTACAGGGATTTGAAATAGGTGGTATAACATAGCCATATGCTATTTATGCAGCAGTTTCTGCAATAAATCTAATTTGGTGCTGTCAAAAAAAATTAGACTTATTTGGTATAGCAGCACATTAGTAAATGATTGTGGTAGCTTTGAAAGTTGTCATTCACTCTGCTTTACTTGCAATAGAATCTTGCAAAGCTTTTTTTTCCCCTTCCTTTTCCCTTGAGCAACTCTGTGAAAATGTCTCAGTTCTTTGTCCTGCAGCTGTAGAAACTGCAAATATTTCCACAACTGAAAAGAAGGTCTTGCTTTAAGGTAATTGAAGAAGGGGATGGAAAAAAGAATAACCTGTATTGTTAGCAATTATATGAATGTATAGGCGGAGCGATAAATTTCTCCCTTGCCTACAGGTTTTCATAGTGCAGCTGAAATTGTTTATCTGATTATACAGCATGTAGATAAATTAGCTGCTCTGCGTTATTATAGAAGGTAAAATATTTTACCTGCCATGATAAGACCATATGCTGCTTTACAAAGGCTGGTACTGAACGATTTGAAATAAATCGGCTCTGTTGTCTTCTGGCAGTGTCTTGTAGAAATTCCGAAGCTGATACACTTTGTGTCAAGATAATACACAATTATTTAAATATCTTTCTATTTAATCATTTAAACATATTTAAGATGATTGTACAACCATGTAAAGGCCATTGATGAAGTTTAAAAGGGAAAGAAAGAAAATAAAAGTGAAGGAGTAAAGAATAAATCCAAAATGGTGTGTTAATTTTGAATATGAAAGCCTTTATAAATCACCTTTTTTCATTTTTAAAGAGTTTAAACATGGTTGACAATTTAATTTATTGTCCTACAATACAAATTTCTCAAGGAAAAGGCAATAATACATTTTCAGATTTTAGTCTTAGATTCATCTAAATTTTTCTCTATGGCATTTAGACTGCAACTGGTCACATCAAATTTCTCTAATGATTTCATCTTTTATACATCGCATCAGGTTGTTGAGGCAGCCAAATTGCTACTGCATGTAGAGTGTGGTTCAGAAGCAGTGACAATACTTAAAGCGCTTTGGAGTGAGCAGTGAATTCAGATGAAATACAGAAGAGACTAACTGCTGTAGAAAACAAACATCTTTATAAGGTCTTTGTTTTGAGCAGTTATTATTCAGCACTAACAGTAAGAAGTTTATGTGTGTGTATCAAATATTTACTTTGATCTCATTCAAATTAGGTTTTCTATTTGTGTGACTAATGACAACAGGATAATGATTTTTTTTTTTTTTTGAACCATAAAAATCTTTCAGACACATGTATTCAAGGCTGCTGGATTTTTTGCTGAATTTGCTATTGGAAAAATTTTTCTGATTTTTATCTTTATTTTTTACTTGTTCTAGGGCTTCTCTCTCAAGTACGTCTGAAAGCTTGTTTTTACAATAAGCTAAAATGTAGTTTTTCTATCAGCACTTGGTATTTGTGAACTTAAACAATTTTAAAAGCTGCCTTGTGCTTTCAAAAGTATATTCGAAGTTGTTTATTTTGTGCGGTAACAGTGATTGTTGGTTTGTTTTTGTTTTTTTTTTTTTCTTCTGTGCAAGATTCTGCTCCTGAAATTCTTGCCTAGAAAAAAATTCAACAGAGAACCCAAAGGGTCCTCAACGGGGGACTTTATCAAACCTGACATTGAAGAGCATCAGCCTGTAGGTTGTCATCTCTGTAGAAGGTAGCTGGTGGATGGAGGGAGGAAGAAAAATCACCTGAGCACACCAGCTTTGGCTGCCTGGCTGCTCTCCTCACCCCCTTGCTCAGTGCCCTTGTGCCGGTGATTGGTCGGGGGAAGGTGTGAGCTGGGAGATGCCTGTCCTGAGCGAGCAGATGAGTGCAGCCTCTGCTGTCGGCTACTGGACAGGGCTGGCCTCCTTCCCCTGGCTGTGCTGGCAGCGTGGCAAGCTTAATAGCGTGCCACTGTTGGTTGCCCCTGCCTTCCTGGTGGTTTGAGTATCAAACTACATTCTTGTAGAAGTAGGAGCAACTGTTCTTGATTAGCTTCTCCTTGTTCAGTTACCTTCTACAGGGCTTAAATCAAACTGGGGAATAAAAGTTTCTCTGTAGTTAGGTGGGACACTGCTGCATATTCTTTTTGTTCCAGAGCTCCTCTTCTATTTCCAGTGCATTTGTTCACCTGCATGTTGTTTCCTATGGAAGAAGATCATAGCATCAGAAAACAAATGCATGGACTAATCCCCATATAAGGGATATATCAGTATTAAGTTATTATTCAGCTAAACTTGTGCAGTATTTGTCAATGCAATTTTTATTATAGTCAAATTCAGACCTAACATAAGTATAACTGCATTTCTGCTAACGAGATTGGATTACCTCCTGGATTTGCTCCCAGAAAGCTTTACTTTAAATTAATTTTTGGTAAAAGGGTAATAAAATGGGTGGTTCCTTATAATTGCTTACAAAACTTAAAATATGTATTTTATTTTTTGGTACTGTATTTAATCTGGGTGAAAGATTTTTTTTTTTTTTTAAAGGATACCCGAGCTATGCAGTGAAATTGAAAGGTATTTCTTATTTTAGAAGAATGAGACTGTTGAGGAGGTTAGTTAATAATTCAGGAGCTTGTGGTTATCAGAATGTATTCCTGAAAAGAAATATGGGCACAGGAATTGCTAAAAATAATGTATCCTGTTGACAATATGAATTTAGTCTCAGCCCTGACAAAGAATCCTTACAATTTGTCTCAACGTGGAAGGCAGTATTTTAACAAAGAGTTGCATATGTGTGTTTTACAAGGCTTGAAAACAGGAAAAAATATTCAGGATTTTTTTTTTTTTTCCTTAAACAGTGTTGCATTTGAAACATCAGTAGGTAAGTTTAAAAAAAAAAAAAAGGAAAAAAGAAAAAAAGATGCTGCTGCTGAAATAATTTACAGTGAATGTTGTTGGCCGCTTTAAGGTTTTACTGTAAACTTACTCATTCAGCTGTTCCCATTTTCTCTTTGCATTTTTAGTCAATATCTTTGTTATACAGTGTTAAAATGAGAGTCAAAAGCTTTCATTTATTATTTTATTTGTAATATTTTTATTAGCCTTTTCCACTTCTTTGCATAGCTCTGCAAGTCTTTCTCCGATTATGCTAGTCTTTGCAAGAAGGTACAGCTAGACATATATGAAGAAAAACACATTAGCTGTTGGAGTTAACAAATGATGATTAAAATCTATTCTTTTGCTTCTGTATTATTTCTCCTATACCCCAAACCAATCTTCACAAATACAGGACTGTAAAGAACTTCATCTTCTGCTGGTTAGCAGAAGTGGATTTAAATCCACACCGACAGTTCATTTGACAATGACCTTGAGGGGCTTTGCTTCTTGAAGAAGAAAGCAGAAGCTTGCGGTAAACAAAGTTCACTTCTGACAGATGGATTGAATGACAGAAAGGTTGCGAGTGCCAGAATAGCCCTGGCAGAGGAGGAAATGTTCAGTGGAATCCAACAGGAGAGGAGGTGTGAACAGGTGCAGGGTTGCTGACGGAAGGGGAACCAGATGGAAGGAGCCAGAGCCAGTTTATTTAAAGGAAAAGGCAGAAAACACTGAAAGGCTGTGCGATCAGTGGCTAAAAGTGTGCATGGAAGAAGGTAAAAATTCACAAAGCAAAACTGCACAGTGGGATATCTAGCACTTAACATAATGGTAGTAATTTGTGAGTTTCGTTTTAAAGTTGCTATTGAAATACGTTTCTCCCTTACTCTTGACAGCATAAAGAAGGGAGATTTCTAACCTGACCAAAAAAAAAACCCTCACCAAAACCCTCAACTGTTATACTGCCTGTCCATTATTTCTAATACTCATGTGCAGACAGTTACAATCAGGATAATACAAAAATTATGCTACAGTTGACCAAACCAATAAAAGGCACGTAAGGCTGGATTTTTATTTTTTAACTCACCTGTTCATATCTAGCTCCTGTGATATGTGGGTAAATAAACATGTCTTTTATTGCAACGTTTCTGTAATATCTAAGCAAATCCACAACAGTCAAGTACAATGTAATGTTAGCACAGTATTTCTCATCTTTCTTGCTTTTGGTCACAAGTTTGTCAGCTTGCTAGAATGTGTGGTATCTTGCTGTAGGATGGGGGAGAAGTCTAGCTTACCCTAGATCAAATTCCCTCAAAATCAAATACTGTCTTTCAAATTGTCATCCTGAAGAACGCTTTGTTCTGTCAAATTGTTCTGCTTCTTCCCAAGCTGTTCATGTGAGGCTTGGTCCTTTGGAGGCAGAGAGGACTGTTCCTTGGTTCTTCTCAACTTCAGCAATAGCTGGGGAGAGCTAACAACTTCAAAGTATCAGGCCTATGGTAGCTTAACTGCAGGTTGCGTGTCCAAACCTAATGTCTGTGAAAAATGTAGGTGACTGTTCAGCAGTCATTCATAGTGCATCTGTGATCTACTGGATCATTCAGCTGTGCTGATCTGATCGGATCAGGTGTGAGCACACAGTCACTTTCCTTTTGAATTAGCTAGAGCGTGCAATGCAGTGTTTATGCTGACTTTATGCCAGCTGCAGTAGGACAGATGATACCTGATTCAGCATAAAGCTTGCTGGTACGAAGTTAACGTACGAAAAACATTGGTTTTTTGAGTAAATTTAAATTGGCAGAGTGAGTTCGTAGCAGATCAGGTATCTGCATCATTTAGCTGCATCATTTTTTTGATTCAATAGTAGGAGCCTGATGGTTGGATTTACTGTATTAGCAAGCTGAGCCTTGGAGTACAGAGTTACAATTGTTTGAAGCTGGTCTAAGTCTATGCTGCTGCTGAAAAGGCAAATCCCTAGAGTGGTAATATGTGGCTATGTCTGACCACATATTGCCAGACCCTTGCTTGTGCTGACACTGGAAGACAGGCACCCGTGTGATCAGGTGGTTCAGGGAGTTAATCAGTTTGAAAAAAGAGTCATTTGCTCTTGCAGAATAAGTTGCATGAGTGCTAACTATAAGAGGATGAAAAGAGGGACCGCACCTTATACTGGCAATGTCGCCTTAGACTGGCTTAAATCTGTCCTGAAGCTGCATCATAAGAGACTGCTGGTGCCAAATTCAATAGTCAAGAAAATTACTCCTTTATTTTAAATATAGTGAAAATAATTTAAATAACTTTGTGTATACAGAGTAAATGCCTGTAAAAATCTTATATGGTAAGCAAACATTTCAACATTCAGCCATTTGTAAAAGTGGCTTGTGGAACAAAGATAGAATATTCCAGAGAAAGGGGCGCAGTACTGTGAAGTGCTTAGGGCTACGTACTAAGACTTCACAAAAAACACTTCTTCTCATGTTGCATCTTCCCGTGCAACTTCTATTCTGTACTTAATTGTCTGTTTTTATAGGGACTTATCAGCCAAATAGTTCACAATCTGCTGGTAATAACCACTGCAGGATGAGTGTTTACTTACAAGGTACGTATCTTGCTGGCAAGGCTTATAGATGTGCCAGAAAAATCAGATTTTGGTTCTAAGTCAGTATATTTGACCTAATATGAGATGTTAATTACTGTTAGAGACACTTTTTTTCTTTTCTAACAGTGAAATAGAGGGCAGTTAATGATAATATTTAGTTGTGACTTGGTATACAGAAAACTATCCCGATTGAAAAGTAGTTATTGTCTACATTGAGGAACTGGTAGTTTTCTGTATATATCTTTTGAAGGCAAACACCAAAAGAACAAAATCATGTTATAGGCTAGGTGTTTGCAAATTCTTTCTTTTATGCTGAATTTAAAGTGAGTAAGAAATCCAATCCTTTCATTTTGTTAATAGATTTAGTAGATGGAAGTAGAGATGGAATATACCACCGGTTATGTATATGCTCAAGTTAACTATATTCAAGCTTCTTTATATCATATAAACTTTCATAGGAGTAACACTCTGTGTCTCTCAGTTCCGATGCCCTTACAACTTTTCATCTTTCTCATGCCCATCAATATCTCCAGTTAGTGGTAATTTTGAAGTAGTTTTCAAGTACAGCAAGTAGTCAAAAATAGACTAGGAATCTTTTCATGCACAGCCATTAATGTATAATATCTGCTGATGCCTCAGGTAGGGTGTAAAGGGCAAAGTGGAAGTTTTAGACTTAGCGTTTTATTGTTTCTGTAGACCTCCTAGTATTATATAAAGTGCAAATATATATAAAAGTTATAAGGTGGTTCCAATGGTGTAACTGCATTCTAAATAGAGAAAGCTGGAAAAAAATTTCAGTGGGAACAAGAAAGTCATATGCACTAATTACCATTTCAGCAAAATTTAAATTCTCGAAAAAAAAAAAGAATGCAGTATAACAAGTTGACATTATTTGGATTCTGGGAATGGGGATACAGTTGGGTAATTATTTGCATTGTGGGGAAAATAGTTTTAAGCTAATTTGTCAAATAATTGTAGTTAGTCTCTTGACAAAGTTGGAAATGTGGACAGAGCTTAATCTTTTCTTGCTTTCTCCCCCAAAAGTGTTTCTTGTATTTTGAGATGGTTTTGTGAAGTAGTAGTAGCCTGGCAGAGCTGTCTTTTCCAGTTTTTTATCTCAGGTAGAGTAGTAAAAAGTTTTGTTTGGTTGGTTCACTAACATTCTTTAAAGGTATTTCTACTTTAAATTTATTTCTGTAGCATCTTCTAGCCTTCCAGACCCATATTTAAAGAACTGAATCAATTTGAATGCTTAATTTTTTACCACTTTTAAACCCTTGACCTTTACATAACTTTTCTAATTGCTTGTAGTAGGTTCTGCTTCACATGGTTATGAAAAGAARACTCTGACATTTCATTATTTTAGGAAACTCTCTGTATATCTCAACTAATGTAACTAGGCACCTTACACTGTAAAACAAAAATTAAGATTTTTAATTTTTTTTTTTTTTTTTTTAAGCCTCAATTCTCACGAGCAGGACCACATGCATCCTTAACAATGACCCAGTCCTCCAGTTCTACCAATTAAATTAATAATTAGGTCTCTGCAAAATTTGACCATGCAAATGTAGATTGTACTGAAGCTCACTAAACACAGTGTGCTGGCTGGGGCAGTTTCCAGAAACTTGAGCTTTCTGCTGAGAAGACCTGGCAGCCAGCTCCAGAATCAGCATCCGGTCAGCTCCCAGAAACAGACATAAAGAGCAACTCAGTGGGTAATTCCCACAATGGGATACAGGAAGGGCAATTTTTCAGCTCCTTGGAGAGGTTTAAAGAAATGACCTGATCATGATGCTTTTAAAAGGTATTTCTACATAATTCTTGCACAAGCATGCACGTGTGCATCTTTTTTTATTTATTATTTGACATAAGAACATTCATTTCATGCCTCTCCTTCTGCCCTGTAAAAGCACCAAGAGCCGTAAAATCCAGCCAGTCCGAACATGCTGTGGTGGATTTACACATGCACTGAAAAAACCAAAACCTTTATTACAAAAAATTGGATGGCAAAAAATCTACAGTGTTTATAAGAGGAAACCAGGAAACACTCTCCAGCTATGTCCTCAGTCATAGCAATCCTAGGTATTAACAAGGACCTATTAGATGAAAATACATAGGCCTTACAAAGGAAGACAACCAAAACAATCAATGCTAAACAAAAGGTTCCTAGAAGCCTGACTTAAGAGAAAGGGAGAGGTCTTGTGGCTGTGAGTCTTATTATTGACTTGATCCAAGCATATGAGCAAGGTACATGCTCTAGAGCTCTGTTAATTTAGAAGGTGTGGAAATTAATAATTTTGAATCATAGCTACACTTAAAACCAGCATTTACTTACTTACTTGCAGAATTTGGGGTCTTACTGTGGTGTATTTCCTTGCCTAAATGTTTGAAAATACTAAGACTTCAGATAGTATAAGATAAAACTCTGTAAACACATTCTCCATTATAAATAGCTGAATTAGGTTACTGCAGTGCTGTTAAATTGAAAGGCAGGTCTGAAAGCAGTTTTAGGAGTTTTACAGTAATAGAGAAAATTATTTAAGACCATTCCTGGGGAGAATGACTTCTTGGTAAATTGTATTTTCTTTCATATTTGCAGACCAACCTTTAGGCTTGTCTGCTGACCTGAAAAAAAACGAGCCCTTATCCTTCTGTGTATGACATACTTATGAAGATACATATGGAGGACAGAGGGAAGAAATTTGTTGAAGTGTTCTGACCCAACATATGATCTTATTCTATATACATTCTTTTATGACCTTCATCATTGCGGTATTTGAATGCTTTCTGATAGTAAAGTAAGAGACTGCAAACATTTTTCTTATGTTTCCCCTTACAGAACAGGGTAGGTATTGTGACCTCTTGTTTCAGGTTTTATTCATTTTTTTTACCATGAATGTTGCTGTGTGGGTTTGGGGTTTTTTTTGTTGTTGTCCCGTCCCCCCTCCCCCGTAGCCTGAGAGAAGAGCAAGGATATACTCTGATTTTCCATTCTTCCCTTGACACTTGTAGCTGAAATAATAATATGAAATAACCTGTGAGAAGATGGTTCAGAAAGCTGCTTGTAATGGATAGTCCACTAGACCTGTATTGTGGAAGGCTTGCAAACTAGACTGCATAAAACATTGCTGGGCCTTTGTACCCAAAGCTATTGGCTAAGATCTTTAGAGTTCCTGATACACGTAAGCTTTCAAGTCCTATTTTCAAAAGTGTTCTAATTGATTTGAGTGCCTGCAGGCCAGATTTTGTTAAAGATACTGGGAATTAAGTGCTTGGGTACCTTCTCAAAACTGTTTTTCCATTTGGTGTGTAGAAGCTTGTGCTACACATTTATTTTCAAAAGTACTGGGAGAGGAAGCCCATTTCTTCTGGAAGAGCTGAGGGAGCCCTCAGCTGAGTGCTTTCCCTCTTCTGACGGGATTTGTTGTGCAGTAGTTCACAGTGCTGGCCCACTTGGCTACCTGTTATCTGGGAAGAGGTCTGTGCTCAACCACTGAGGCATGTAGTAAAAGCATCAGTGTTAGGCTCGACTGGTCCTCTTGCTGCCCAAGTATGAGTGTTGATGCTGAGTTCCAGGACTGGTCATTATTTAGACCAACAGCCTTGTTAGTTCAGATACCTCAAACGTTTGGAACACTAAATGCCTTAATAATTTATGAAGTCCAGTTTAAAGCAAGTATATATGAAAGCCTAAAATATTTTATAATTACATTTTTAACTATAATTAATAAGAAATGAAGATGTCAAAAATAAGGTTATGATAACCTCTTGTGTGCCACTGAACTGAGATAATTGCTAGCGTATTTTAATTTGTCCAATTAAGTTCGTAGTCCTTACTAATGGATCCATTAGCTTTTTACAAAATGCCACATGTTGATCTCATGGAAAAATCAAATAGTCAATATAGGAAGCATGGTTGCTTCACATCATAGTTGCTTTGTCAGAAGACTTACTGGCAACCTCCAGTCAGAGGCATAATTCTACATTGAGACTCATCCTGTATTTTTTCATTTTGTATTTTTACGGTTACCAAAGCAGAAGGACCCTTGCAGAAATACTTACTATTGAACTGTGTTGTGAAGTTCAAAGTTTTATCAATCTAAGTTCTGTTATTTTGCAGGCAAAAATCGATGAGCTATTATTTATGTCAAATACGACTTTCACATCACTAGTCTTTACATCCTTCCTTTTTCTTCACTGTGAAGCCATTTGGCAGAGAGCAGTCTTCTATTGAAAATGGATCTGTGATCCAGTTTTTGTTTGTAGTGGTGGGAAAGGGTTTTTTTGATTAAATTTGGTGGCTCAAATTCAGCCAGCATACTTTTATGCTAGCTTTGAGGTCAAAGTGAATTTTCACTTCATTTTCAGCAAGGATTTTTTTAAGGTTTGCAAGTGATGGCAATCTTGTCCTTTACCCTGTGCTACAAGCTACAGTTTACTGTGCCCTTTGTTTTGTCAAGAATATTTAGAAAGCATAGCTTTCAGTCACTGCAAACCGATATCCAGTTCATTGAGATATGTGAACAAGTTAACCAAGTAGGCTGCTCTTGACAGCCGTAACTCAGGCTCAAAACAATCAGTGTTTAGAACTAAAATCACTGTGGAAAAGTTGCACTTCAGAACAGGGCTCAAGGAGAGCTTGAGCTTGCCTCCGTGTGAATGAGTCTTTGGTTGCTTCTGACTTTATGGAACAAAAATGAAGGTTGCCATGAGTTCAGTGCTTCTGCTATAGTAAAACTGATCAATGTTATGGCCAAATCCAGAATTATTATCAGATAGGCATTTATTTAGTGTTTTACAATGGATACTATGTGAAAGAACTATAATTTTTGCTACTGTCTCCAATTTTGATTCAGCGTTTGCATTTTAGTAGAGAACAGACTGCTGCAGTTTAACCACTCTGCCCCCTTTTTTCCATACCTATAGATGATGCTTTAAAAAGTTATGGTACAATTAATCTTTAGCTGTCATTTCTGATTCAGATCTTACCTGTGTCATCAAAATTAGGCTGTTGTTGCTTTGCTTTACATTGTTCCTGTGCTTTCCTTTAGTCAATATGAGAAATTCTAAAGTTTTTGTAGGAGGAAACTCCTGATATCTTAATACTAATGCTGGAGGGATATAACTGTTTCCTTCTGTCTATAGTCCATAGCTTTTCTTTTTCTTAAATCAAGCTCCCCTTCTTTCACAATTCAGAGTAATTGCAAATAGGCAGCCAGTGTCAAACCTTCTAAAACTCCTGCAATATTTGCTGGTTGTAGCAGGAATATTACTGGTAATTCCTGAAATCTCTTGGGCTGCCTTCTGCATGTTTTAGCCATGTTTCTTTTTTTCTTTTTTCTCTGTATATGTAAAATGTGTTGGGGAAATTTGCTGTAGGAGGGCAGAGAGATTGAACTTAGAGGGCAGGGAAGGTGTCAGCTCAAGGTGTGGGTGAAAGGCTTGCCACTCAGTTTAGACAGCTTTGGCTCCAGGAAATTTTTTCGTTCCTGAGCAGCTCTAGGCACCTCAGGTATTGCTCTTTATGTGGCACTGGATSCGTCTCAATCCCAAAATTTTCTAGGTGCTAAGATTGAGACTAGTCAGCTACCCTTCTGCGTAAGACTTACCTGTGTTTTCCTAGTCTTATAGTTGAGCTTTTATCCACTGCATAAATTCATCTATTTTCACCTACCCCATATACACTTCAGCCATAGGGAGCTCACCATGCATCCATGGTTTCTGAGCTCCTGCTATTTTGCTCTGTACAGTAAGTAGCACGGTTGAGTGTCTTTTTTGGATGGGTCCCCTTAGCAAGAGACTGTTTCTGGTGGCAGCAGATTCTCCATTTATTTTGAACTTGCCCGTTAGCATGTGTTCGACAGGAGGGGCCCTAGCACTGAGGAATGGACCTTTACAGGCTTGCCTTGGTAGCTTGAGCTGTGCAGCTTGATACATGCTGAAGGCTACCCCCAGCAGAATGCTAGCCAGCCAGCTGTGTGCCAGATGACAGCACAGCACCCAACTGCACACAGCCATCTCACATGAGACACTATTAAACAAAATACGGTGCTACTGCCACTTCCTTTAGCTGAAAGTGTCTCGGGGATGTGCTAGGTGTTGGTGCATTTTTTTTGAGCTGGCCGGTGCTCATGACAACTGTCTGAAGGTAAAAGATGTTTGGAAGGGGGGAAGGGGTTTAAATAGGCTGGTTCCCAGCAAATATGGAAAGATTTTTCATAGTAATGCTTTCCGTATTTGGAGCTTACACTTAGGAAATGATGCAAGCATCACTTCTTAGGATAGCCCCAATATGGTTACAAAGTAATTCTGAGAATGATGTGATAAAGCGCAGTTCAATGTATGAAATTTCCTTGAAAAATGTGCTTTGTTTCCTTAATGCTGTAATATTCTCACTATCTAAATGTATCCTCTGTGTCAAATCATTCTCAGTCTTACCTCAGAAAAAACTGCCTGTGATTTCAAAGGGAGTTTTGCCTAAGGTAGGGCTTGCAACATCAGGACCAGGAATTAGTGTAATGTGACCCACCATTTGTATTGCTTTGGGGTAAATTTAAGAGAGAAGATTTAACATTGTGAGTGTCATGCTGAGGTATTGCAATATCTCGGATGGGTTATTAGGCACCAATCCAAAGGTTAAGTGCAGCAACCACATGAGAGGTGGCTTTATCCTTACATGATCTATGCCCGTGTTCTGTTTTGTAGTCCCCTGAAATAGGTATTATCCCTAGAATAAAACAACACGTTTGTAAGACTTTATTGAAACCTATCCAGGCTATTAAATGTAGTTTCAGCAGAAAAGTGTGTGGATATATGTCATTTGAAATCTAGAGATCAATCCTTGTAATGTGTGAACTCACTGAAATTTTGAATCTGGATCCTAGTGTGCACCAGATAAATATTCATGACCTTTGGGAAAGTCTAGATATGAATTTGCAGTTTAGGACCTTTTCTAATTTATATGCATATATCTTTTTGGGKTTTTATTTTCCATGCTGTTTTTGCTTGGCTTGCATTAAATAAAATGCTTCAATGGAGTGTGGTAGTCTAGCATTTGTTTTGCCTCAGGAGTAGATTGCCCCATCTTGCATATCTGGTCAAGTAAATTGCTCTCTTGCTTGCATACTTCGATAATAGTACTGGGCTTTAGACCTTCCTGTACAGCCCCCCAGTGAGCAGAACCACAAGGGGCTGGGCCTGTGTGGTGCTAACAGTCTTCTCTATTGTAATGGATGCATTCATCTCCTATTTACATAAATTAATAGTTAAAACTTGTTTGGTTGCTCAAAAAAACTCATTAAGCTTTCAGAGTAGCTGTATTATGAGCACTGTGGTAATCACTCCCATTGACTTATCTCCTGCTGGTTCACTGGGAACCAGTCCATCTCAGGGTCAGGTCCCTAAGCTTCATTGCAGAATTAAATAAATAGCATTTAAAAGAAAACGCAAATAATCTGTTCAATGCACAGTGGATGTTGGGGAACTTTTTTATGAAAAAGAAGTCGTGTTTTAAAATTTTTAAAAATAAAATCGTATTTTTGTCTGAAAGGCTAATTTTTGCTCAGGAAATAGATCGTATTTTTTATCCATTTTCTACTAGTCACTGGAGAATGTTTGACATTGTAAGAGAAAAAGGTCAGTTTGTATAACCTGAAGTGGGAGGGGAACATTTAATGTGAAAAGCTTGGCCAGATTTTTTTTTTTTTTTGTTATTATAAATGGAATGTTCTGCTTTGCCTTTTTAATTTATCATCTTCAGTATATGATTTTTATTTTTCTTTATTTCTTATTTGGGTTTTTTTGTAGGTTGGAGAAAGAGAGCATTCAGCAAAGCATTAGCAATGAAGCAAAGGCCCGAGCCCTTCAGGCCCAGCAAAGAGAGCAGGAGCTGACACAGAAGATGCAGCAAATGGAGGCCCAGCATGAGAAAACTGGTAGGTGGTAGGGAAAGATTAGAGCCTGGGCACTCACTCACAAGCCAGGCCCACGCCTTACTGTGAAATGACATCAGGAACACCTGTAACCTTTGGCTGGCCGAAGGGAGCAGATGCTAACTACACCGGAGATTCCGAATTACATATTAGTTAGCGTTTAAAAGAGAAAATGGAAAGTATTGCCCACTGTCTGTTGATTTCAGAGTGCTGCTCTCACATCTGTTGCACCATCTGGATTATGAGTTTATTTACCTGTGTTCAAGAAACGTAAAGCTGAGAGAGACCACAACAAAGTAGAAAAACAAAGGGCTTGTTTTTGGCTGGATTTTCAGGCACACATGTTATATAAAGAAAATAGCATCAGAAGCTCTGCGGGAAATGCTCTGAGCTTACAGTTAAAGTCTCCTGAATAGCATTGAACAGTTCCCACAGTACACACATTATAGCTACTCTAAAAGCTTAATGAGTTTGCTTCAGCATCCAAACTGGAGAAAAGCTTTAGCCATTAATCGGTTCTTAATTCACTGTCGCAGCTGGATGTAATTCACTGGCTCCAAATTGATATGTTCCTTTATTTAATCTTTGCAGCCTCAAACATTTTTAGCATTACCATGTGCCCCCCCCCCCCCCCCCCTCAATCTAGAAGAAAGATGTTTAATCCCTTGCATACTTCAGGTTCTCATAATAGGAGACTTCATTGCATTGACTTAGCTGACCAATAACTTCTAACCTTTAATCTGGAAGTAAAATGGGTTTTCCAAACAAACAAAAAAAGCCTTTTGTTATTGTGAAGTGCTATGCCAACAACATTAATAAAGGTCCATATTATAAACAAAAAAAGAAATTTTTAGAGAGGAAATCTCTAACCCCTGAGCATGGAAAGAAGGAGGAGCTTCAGCTCTTATGGAACATGGTATATTCATATGTTTAATAAAATACCATTTTTACCCATCAGTCCTGCAATACCTTTAGAAAAATGATGTAGCCTGTATTAATCCTAAGCAGTGTCAGCTAATACCTGAGGTAGCAGGCACAATTACATCTGCCATCTGATTTTCTGCCTTTTTTGCAGCATTGTCACAGTGCTAGAGGACCTTTCCGTGTGTTCAGGGAAGGCAAACAGCTATGTAATGGCTGCTGTCTACCCAGTAGGAAAAGAAAAGAAGCTCTCAGAATCATTTTTCCCTACTCTAGCCAGCACATCTGCATATGACCAAGTATGATTTTGCACAAGAGATGTGTAATTTACCCTCCTGGTGCATAAATTGTCCCAGTATACAAAAAGGAAACAACATTAAGACTGAGTTTGTTTTTATATATCTCTAGTAGAATTAGAAGTAGTTGAAAATGATAGTCATTTATTATGTACATAAAGAAACCCTTGTGTATTATGACTTTACACACATACAAGGAACTTGGGTAACAATGATCTCTCTTTCTCTGAATGATTTTAAAAGCAGAAATCAAGAAACATAATTTTGCAATATCTTCCTTTTGAAAGAATAAAGATGCTTGATTTCTAGGTCACGAGTTTTGGTGCAGCCCAAACTGGTAGTAACTGAAAATTGATTTATAAAATGGTTTCACTGTAACTGTCACTGGACAATAAGTGTATATTTATCATTAAAGAGAAAAAAATACATTAATCATAGTAAGCACAGGACATGGTAAATAAAATAACTGCTTTTTTAAGGAGAGAATGAAGTGAGTCTACAGTGTGAGTGTTTGGGTTGCCAGTGTATCCTCTGCACCAGTTGAGCAAGCAAAAGGCTGCTAAGGCATGGCTTGCCAATTTTATTCCTCCCAGAAATGTCAATGAACTTCCAGCTAAAAAGCAAAACCACCAGATTAGATATGTAGTCTTTATGGTGATTCTTGTCATACAGGACCTGATTCAGTAGCAACATCGCTTTAACATTTTAGGTTAGCTTATTCTGACATATAGCCTTTGTTTGGTGAATGATGATGTTATAATTCCATGTCCAAGTAGCTGAAGTTTAAAAAACATACCAAAACCAGAAGGATCTGTAGGAAAAAAATTAAGAATATATAAAATTGTTTCTAAATTATCTATAAATTTATATAATTGTAAAATAAATTTCTAGTTTTATAATTTTATAATTTCTAGTAAATGAACTGGATTCATTGCTGACCTCCCAGAATACATTCATAGCAAAATTAAAGGAAGAATGTTGTATGTTGGCAAGGAAGTTGGAACAAATGTCAGAAAAATACAGGTTAGTATATTTTTCTTATCCTATCCCTTTTATTATTATGACATGCTTTTTTTTTTTTTTTTTTTTTTTTTACTGCTTTTTTTTTTTTTTTTTGACATGCTTTTTTTTTTTTTTTTTTTGTATTTTAATATTTATTATTATTCATCTTGTCCCAGGTATTACACATCATCTCAATATAATGTGTGCCACTTAAGAAACATGGATGGATTTTTATCAAGGGTAATTCTAATTTTCCGCTTTTCAGATTATGTTTCTGGCTATTACTTCAAATTTCTTAGACAATTCCAATGTAAAAATTGCATACTATTTTCTTCCTGATCTTCATATACTTAATATGAAAAGTGGAAAATTGTTAACAGAGCTACAGTTCGAGTTTATATGAAACTATATGAAAAATACTAAATATTTAAAGTTCTCAAAACTGTAGTCTGTTGGTTTAATTATTTACTCAAAGCTCCATTCACAATACTACACACTGAATAATTATCTCTGAAATAATTGTCGTCAAAATTGCTTGTCATTGAAGCTCTGATTCTGCCTCAGCTTGTTATGTGGTGCTCTTGTTAAAATCAATAGCAGGTTTAAATACAAAGCCATTAAAAATTCAGGAATAGAACAAAACCTGGAAGCTATTTAAAAGTTCTCTAGGACAGGACTATCTTTTTAAAAAAAAAAAAAAAAAGATGAATTTTGTAGTTCCGTGCTAGTAAATAATTTGATTTTACATGTTTAAGTGTGAAAATCAGTCTCTTTGTTGAAACTTTCTGCAGGGTTTATATTTAGAGTAGTAAACAGGACTTAAGTGGTGAGTTGGTATTCTGCGACTTCTGTAAATTTCATGCAAAGTGAGTTTGGTAATTAAGGGTAGGATTCATCTCACATGGCTTATATGAAGTAAGGAAAATACTCAGCAAATATAAAATCGGTTTTCAAGATAGGATTCTTCCTCTGGGCGGATTTAATCATCCTGTTGAGGTAACATAACAGGGGCAACACTCATTCAGGGAGAGAGCTCATTTATCCCAGTATCCTGTTTCCAGGAATGGTCAAAGGGGAATGATATAAGTAGATGACAGACACATACACATATAAAAAATGTATGATACTTCCCACAGGTACTGCCTCCACTGCCCATCCTACTTTCCACTGCATATAAAGTGTTGACTAGCTGTTAAATGGCTGAAGTTGGGAGATGAATCCCATCCAGAGTGTTTGGGGGAGAAATGAGAAACTTGAGGAAATGTAAGCGATCTTCCCTTGCAAATGTTGTGATRGGTACTTGAGAGAGAAGCAAACAGAATTTTTTTTCTGAAAAAGCAGAGCTCCTCTGCTAAAGTAATACAAAATCTAAATAGATTCAAATCATGTTATTATTCCAGCAGTAAAAATGCACACAGACTTTGTTGCTAGAGCTCACAGTCACAGACTAGTAACTGTAAAAGGATGAAGGAAAGACAGAAAACATACTGTGAAAACACATTATTCTCTGAAAATAAATACCAGAGATTGCCAAGTGTTTCTCCACCTAGCAGCATTAGCTGACTATGTCAAGAACCTGAAAAAGGGAAAAGGAGCCCTCTTGGATCTCCAGAAAGTGGTATATTTTGCACAAGAAACAGTATGGAAGAATGTATGAAAGCGGTTCTGAGAAGTGGCCCTAAAATAGCTTGAGCTTGCCTTCATTGGAGTGGGAGATGCTGCAGTCAGTAACAAGAATGGAGAAATAGGTAGGGACAAAGAAAGCATGTGAAAATGAGAACAGAAAGGTGGAACTGGAGATGGTGGAAAATGGTAAACTAATAGATGGCTTCAAAAAGTGATGTGATCAGGAGATCAGATGCAGAAAATGACTTCGGCAAAGTTTTAAAATGCATGATCAGTCTATATCTTCCAGTAGCATCTCTCCGAAAGGCAATCTTCATGCTCATTGTCACTGGATATAGTGTAAAACCACAAGTCTGGGACAGAATGCTGTAGCTTTGTCTTCTGAAAAAAGTAATCATTTTTGGAAGATTTTATAACTTAGTTCTCATGTACATTAATAAAAGCAGATCATGAAGCAGCAGTGTGCCCCATTTGCACGGAAAAGATTTTTTCCATGTTTTTTTCCATGTTTTTGGCCTTATCACAAACTGAATATTGGACCTGGATATGTATTTTCTTGCTATACTTCTAGAATCTTTTTGCCTTAGTTTCCATGGGTTTAAGAAATAACTCCATACTAGCAGTACCATTATTTAATTGGTAAAACACTCAAGCTTTTTTAATAACAGATGCAAGACTAAGGTTATATAAAATTTTGGGGTTTTGATAGGAAGTAAAGTGCCCATTTATAATAATAGGCATTTCAAATTTATCTGTGACAACTACATATTTGCACAGTTTCAGTGGGACGCCTCTGAATTGCACGTATATTTTTATATTTAATACAGGTTGTCTGAGAAATCTAAACTGAAGTTTTCTTGTTTATATGTAAGCTGGAACCATTTTTGTGAGCTAGCCCCTACACAGGATTAGAAAAGCTTCAGAAAGACAATGTCAGACAAATTATGAACCCCTCAAGCTGTGCAGAAAGAAGATAGTGTCTGTGAAGGGTTTTTTTAATGCATAGGCATGTTTAAAAATATAGTCCTTTGTTGATTTCTTCTCTGTTATTTTGTTCTTTTTTTTTTTTTCTGTGATTGTCACTGTCTGAGTTTCTAGGTTGTAGATTAATGCTTAACACTACCCACTGTGTATTTGTGATTTGCGTTTTGTAATTAAGGGGAACAATGGGAGTCCATTGGGTCTCGTTATATATAATGGTTGGTTTAATTTGTTTCACTTCTATCTTGTTAATTGTAAATTGATCATTAAGATTTGAATTCTAATCTGTCACCAGGGTTGTGAGTATTGAAGCTAGAGCAATGATCCTGGTTTTAATCACTGATGATGAGAAACAAATTTTATAATTTTGGTACATATTGCAGTTCATATATTTTAACACAGTATTTTATGGTGTTATAAATATTGTTAAATGACTTTTAGTGTAGTTTTACTGTTCGGACTATAATGTATAAATTATATTACTGGTTTGGCAACAGTAGGCATCCAACTGTGTGAGTTTAATTGAAGTAAAGAACACACACCCAGCTGAACTATTTTCCTGCATGTTTGGTTGACTGCAGTTATTGCACTCAATACCAGGAGTTAAATGTTTGTTGAAGGTAGCCGTACGAAGATGTGAAACTGTCTGAAGGATCAGTCATTAAAATTATATGCAACAATACTGTGTCAGCAGAAAATATTTTAAAGCATGTATTTAATTGCTGTACAAGTAAACAATTGGTTTTAAGACTAGGAAAAGGCAGTGCTTAGAAAGCGCTGCAATGTAAAAGGTAGTTCAGAGGAGTAAAGGCGGCATTGCCACGTTAGTGTTCAAAAATCAGCTCATCCTAAAAATATTGAATTGTGACTACTTAACATTTGCTGGTTCTTTGCCTCCAGTATTTTAATGTTTTGGAGGAACCTGGGATTTTTTTTCCAAGACTCTTCCAGCAAGGATCRTAGATAAAAACTTAAATTTGTTTTTAAATAGCAGTTGAGGCTTTCTTGGTAGTTGAATGGATCCAGAAGTATAGAGGTTTTTTTGTTGTTGTCTCTGTCCTCCCCCCAGTCATCATCAATTATTTTTAATATAGTGACAAGTAAATGAGATTTGGCAAAATCTGTTACCCATCTACTTACAAGCATGCATTTAACTTTTCATTTTCATGTGATGTTGTAGCTTGCTCTGTGCAGTTTCGAAATAATACTGCTTTCATACAGGTGTTTTGAGTCTGTCAGATCTCAGAAGCACACACAGATACATTAACATGACTGTATGATTTGTGGGGCCAGCCTGAGTCTGCAGAAGTGTAACTCCATGCAGGGTTCAGCTCAGGTGGCGGCACTCCAAACGTCTGTACACTTCAATTTCTTCTAAGTCCACCACAGCTTACTACTTGGTCTGTTGGACCCAGAGTAGCTCTTCTGGAGCAACATCAGCATGTCCGTGCTGTGTCCTTTAGTTGTTCTGGATCCATCAGACATAGTGGTTAGTGCACAGATTTTTCTAATTTACCTCTGTCCCTGGCGTTACATGTGGGCTATTTCTCATGACTCTGTACTTTGGCATCTGCCCCCCTCTCTCTTCTGTCCCTGCTGTGACAGCTTGGGAGCAGAGTGATTCAGTAGCATTTACGCAGACCCAGTCCTGCGCCTGGCTGGGTGGAATTGTTACTCCTAGTACAAATGTACTATCACGTTCAGTACAGTTGTTCAGGCTTATTACAATTATGGTTGTGTTTTGGTTTTGCTTTTTTTTTTTAACCCAACAATTTTGAAGTTATTTAAATATCACATAGAATTAACTGTTCTATCTTAATCTTTGGAAACTGAGGTGGATGAGTGGTATATTTAAAGATGCAGAGCGAATCTTTGTCAGGTGATAATGAAGACTCTTGGTGTGCAGTGTTGTATTGGGACCGGTGTTCTCTCTTTAATGCCGATGCACATGAACCTCTTAACATTGACCTTAATAGGTATTCTGCCCTTCATATGTGCTGTCCTCCAAAATTTCATTGTAATGAAATACTTGAATCTGGGTGGTCAGACTCTTAGATATTTACTTGGAAGGGACATTGTATAAATAATATTTTAACCGGAATGAATTTTTTTTTTGCTGAGTTCAACTGTAATTACAAAAGAGATGTTTTAGGAGAAGAGAACACAAGTAACATGGTTCAAAGCATCAGGCATTTAGAGCTGTGTTTTAGAGATTAGAGATCATGCTACTCATGTTTTCAATGAATTCAGTATTTTCTTTTGTTTCATTAATTTTAATTTTCAGTAGCATTTTTGTTTTGGTTGCTTTGAATCCTTTGATCTTTCCAGAAAGACTTCGGGCACCTTCAAATGTGCTGGAGATTAGTAAGTCCCTTTAAAAATTTGAGATTTTTACCACCTTGAAAGTTGCATCTGCTGTTTCCATGAATGAGACAGCCACATATAAATACAGAAAAAGAAGCAGGATCCCCCAACTGGGAAGCCCTACAAACATGATAATCTACAGTATTCCCACATGGCAAAAAAGGAACGCAATCTTGAGTTTAGTCCCTGTTAACCACTTGGTTGGGCTTTGTTACGTCAGGTCTCTGTTGAGCTGCTCTGCAGTGGACCTGTGCTTTTATCCGCTGATAGTCTTTCTTACAGTATCAGTACCAGGTACAGGCTGCATTCATACTCTGTGATAACAATTGGTTCAACTGACAATACTTTGTTAATGCTGACATTTAAGTTACTAGTATTTCTGTTAAATGGTCGGTGTAAAAATCCGACTTCAGTTACCTTCCTATAACATCATGCCCACTGTTACGTACCCATCCAGGAAACTCTTGTGCATTTAAGTTTGATGTACAAATACATCAGCACAATTCTGATGTATTTGTCAGTGATGTTCCTTAATAGAGCTGTAACTCCCTATCTAAATTCAATTACATACAGTCGTCTTCCAAAGTTTCCCTTGCTAAGTTCTTTTAGATTCACAGATGATATCATGTATTGTTCTCTATTTAAACATGAAAAGATTATGTTGTCATTTCCAGATTTGACTTGTCAGTGTAACAACATGTTTTTGAGGGAGGAGTATTCCTTCCCCCCCTGCACTTTGTTGTATTTTTCAGAATGTCAGTTGTTGTTGCATTCTGTAACAGCCAGGAAGGTAAAGTATCTTTCTGCTGTAACTGCAGCATATTTAAGTTTATGATTTAAAGATATCTCTGAAGCTTTTTAACCTCAAGATCTGGAGTGGCAGATGCCACAAAACAAATTTGCTTGCTTTTGATTCTTACTTTCTGATGGTATAGCAGATTTTGACATGTTCTCATTAACCTTTTCCAAAGAGTTAAACTGTACAAGTGCATAATGTATATTTTATCACAATTTAATCTGAGATCTTTTCCTGATATTAAGGAACAGCTCATGCCTGTTTCTCCATGGGCTGATGGTTAGAGATGTAGCAAGTAGCAGTCCCAGGTCATTCATGGATCTGGTGTCTCTGCTCACCCGTGAAGAATAAGAATTGCTAGAAGTGACTAATTTTCTTAAAGGYTGTGCTGAGTTTTATGTAGATTAGGGTGTGCCTTTATGATTTGTCCCTTGTTTCTTAAGGTTTTATTCATTTTCCTCTTAATGTGTTGGTGTTTGGTTTTTTTTTTTAATCTGTGTAATGGTATTTTGGGCATATTAGGTTAATAAAGTTTCTAAAACAGTACCACTATTGAGAGTTCAACCTGTACAGTGCCGTAAAGGTTGAACAAGTTTTTAGTAGCTGTTTTTTAAATTAGATGTTAGCTTTTACTAATAAAGAACTTGAAATGTGTTTTCAAATTATGTTTATTTGTGTTGCCAAATTATTGCTTAACAAGTATGAATTTACATTTATTGATCTTATTTAACATCAATGCATAATGCCAAATGACATGCCTGTTTAAACTAGGCTGAAATTAGCATAGCCAACCTATGACTGAGTGATTGCCATTGGCATATTTACCAGATACCCTTCAGCATCATGTTCTTTTGTCTTAAGATTATTTGAAAGTGTTTTGTTTCTGTAAGTTCTAGTAATAGCCTGTTTATGCATTACATACACATGTATGAAATTTTATAAATGCTGAAGCCCCATATTGATGGCACGCTGCAGGATGAAATCTGACAACATCCATCATCACTGTGTTTTACTTCTGTAGATCTGAAGTCAACCAGCTTAGTCAGGAAAAAGAGTATCTTCATGGCAGATTGGAGAAGATGCAGAAACGGAATGATGAATTGGACCAACAATGTATCCAGCATGGGAGAATGCATGAGAGGATGAAGTCGAGGTAGGAGGTCTTGTTAATCTGTCAGTATGTGGTATGCTCTACTATACCTGTTGTGTTGTGTAAACATAAAAATGACAGTAGGTTGTTTGAAAGCAATATTCTTTCCTTATGAAAATGACCACCTCTTCCCCCTCCCCAAGCATTCTGTCAAGTTTTTTTATAACAACTTTTGCTTGTGCCATTTTGGATAAACAAAAGGAAAGCTTGAACAACATAGTCTTCCAAAGAATTTAAGCCTAGTACATATGTGTGTGGGCTGCTTCGGCTGTTCTCTGCTCTGACTTGGATGAATTGTCTTACCATATTAAAAAAAAAAAAAAGGAGGGGGGAAGGAAGGGGAGAGGAGGTTATTCAGTAATATGAATGTAGAGTACAGATGTGGATTCCATAATGCCATGTAATAGGTGTATTTTTGGGGTTTACCATCTTACCTTTCTCAGTAATATTTAACTTGTATAAACAGACAAATCTTACTGAAGACCTTAGTAACCAGAGAACTATTAACAGCTTCCAGGCACCACTAGCCTTTTCAGAGAAGCAGCAACTTCCTCAGGAAGAGCTGGGAGCAGCTACAGCAAGACTAGTATGGAATATTTCCACCAATACCAATTGACTGTTCCGGCCAGTGTCCAGACTGATAATGCCTTGTGCTGTGATTTGGATTAGATGTCGTTAAAGATCACTGTGGAGACTTTGCTTTTTGGTATCAGAAAGTTTATCTATGCTCTCTTGTTCTGTTTTCCACTCTACATTCAGTGTAACAGGCACTGTAAAGAGCTTAGGCATGGTTGGGGAGGTAGAGGATAAAGTAGGGAGATGGCTGAGAGGCAACTCTGCAAACCCAATCAGCCAGGCTACTTCTTGTCAGTAGTGAAAGGCAAAATGGAGTTTAACTTCATTTGGACTAGATAGTCCTGGCTGGGAAAAATTCTGTTTGCTTTTTTTGAGCGCTGACCACCTGATAGGAACAGAGCCTGCATGTATTCAAGCAGCCAGTCTTGTATGCTCATTTTTTTTCAACTACTGATTTATTATTTTTTTCCTGCCATCTCTTCGTTCTCTGTCTGTCCATATCAGCTTGTTTCTTACAAGCTCTCCGTGCATTCTTTTTCAGTCATCCAGACCCCCTTCTTTCCCTTTCCTTTTCAGATTTCTGTCTGTACCTCATCCTGTTCTTCTGTAACCTGGGATTGTCATCAACTTTTATAGCTCAGAGAACAAAGAAATTCAAAATGCTGCAACTGTGTCCCTAATCTATGTGACCACATAATCTTTCCATTTATCTCACCTCCCTTTTGGTTTCTTTACTTGTGGTGGATTCTTAGCATATGGGGGACATGCACTGAGGACTCAGGGTTATTTTCAGGGGAAAAAAAAATTAAAATTCCCTCCCCTCCCCTTCCCCTCCTAGCTGTTCTTCTGTAGAATTACTAGTATCTAGTTGAGTTTAAGACTGCTTTGTAAGTTTTTAGGACAACCTTTCCTCTGTCAGAACCAAATAGATCTGCTGGAAAGTGTTGCTCATTCTCTGCTGCAGCAGCAATGATTATACACTAGAAAAGATTGAAAGCATTAATCCAGAACAGAAAAGTGGTTTGAAAGCAGAATGGTCATGCTGCAGGCAGTGCCTTACCTTCTGCTGCTGTTTTGCTGACAACAAGGAGAAAAAACAGGACAGTGACAGCATTTGTCTTATTTAATATTTTAGAATATGTAAATATGGCAGAGATTATCAGATATTTGAGTCATTAACAGTATACTTTACCAGCATTTTAAGAGGGGACTCTTTTAACATATTTTTAATGATGATCTTGCACTATATTCGTTTAAGATCCAGGTAATAAGTGACAAGGCTGATATAATAAACTGCTTTAAAAATTCAGTGTAATCTAATTTTAGTTTCCATGTGAAAACTGTAATAAATTTTCAGTATCAGTTCCCAAATGCCATAAATTGTCTATGAAGTATTCAGATATAGGTGAAGAAAAGCAGAAAGCATAATTACTACAATAAATAAATCTCCCTGTTCCTTATATTTATGTTGAAGGACTTCTACCAAATAAAAACAGTGATTTTTCTGTTCTGATTTTGAAAACAGAGATCTGACTATGCTATTTAGTAAAGGCAAAAGAACAAATAATAATAATGTGTTTTGCCTCAGATTTTCATCCATCAGTCAGATACTAATAATCACAGCAAAATAACGTTAAGGATGATTACTTCTTAACACAATATGTTTCCCCATTGTATGCAACTACAAATAGCACTGGTCTTTTTGCAACACAGTCCTGCAAAGTGGATTCCTACCTAATTTTCTAGCTGTTGTTATTCTGGCTCTCTTCAGAAAGTTTCTTGTATCAAAATGATTTTGACTTAACTTGGGACCTAACATTTGCATTTGAATAATAAGGAACTGTGGTATTTGTTTAAGAAGAAATCTCTGTCACTACTTGTGTTCTCCTAGGAGAATGTGACAGGCCCTGATATAACTATTTTGTGGAAGGAGCAAGATCTAGTTGATCAGTCGGAATTTCTTTTGGAGCAACAATGTTTTGGCAATTGTGATAGTTGCATTCCTGAAAGTGAACAAGTAACTCTTTCTCTGCCATTCCTATCTTTCTGTCTGAATATGTGCTGCAAATGAATATAGTCCAAAATGATATAAGCAGGTTTTAAAGAAGGAGATTACTTAAATTGCAATCATTAAAGATTATTTTGAATCAGCCTTTTCAATGTAATGCAAATATCCATCCTTTTCAGTGTGTTTTTGCTCAGTGAAATATGGCATTAAAAGAAGTAGATACCCATTTTAAATGATACAGTTGACGCATGCTATTGGGGCAAACTTGAACTGAAAGATGTACGGTTTGCAGGACTAGGGTGACATGTTAAGACTGCAGTGGAGCTTATGAAGAGGTGTTCATTTAATGTTGTTAATCTAGCAACACTGTGGATCTTTGCTTTAGATGCATGTATGTTTTTTGTTTGGTTTTTTTTTTGCACTAGTTCTTGTTTTGAAATTTTTTGCAGCTATGTACTTTTCATCTTAGTGATTTGTTTAGCTAAGTAGATTATCTCAAAAGTATTAATTAACATGACATAGGGTCACTGATGTGCCACTGGAAGTGAGCTGGTCAGCATGTGTGACTTCATGGATCTGAATCTTGGAGAAATAATTCTTGTCTGTTATGTGGCAAAGAGCACATTGGTAAATTTTCAACCTGAAAGCAAATTTTATTATTAAATTCTTCAAATTCCCATTCTGTAGTAGATTCCAGAGGAAGGAAAATCCAAAATCAAATTAATTGGGTAACTGTACACATAATGTTGGTTCATTCTCTCCTTGATCTGTTTTCAAACCGAATTCCAAGGCATGCATTTTCACCTCTGTAGTTAGACCAGTTCTGTAAATGCAGATTCACTTTCTTGCAAGCTCTGTTCTCTTCTGATTTGGGGAGCAAGAAGAAAAAGACAAGAATCTGCCTAGATCTATTATTGATGGAATGTATTTATGAATAAGTAATATTTGCCCAAGCTGCCATGGGTCAGGATTTCATCAGGCTATTTAAGCTTTCACTGAACTTAGTTAACAACTCTTACAGGTACAAAGTTCAATTATGGCTTTTCTTTTCTGCATCTATTCTTCTTCTCATAAAACAAGCATTTGATTGTAAGTCATCCATTTGGAGAATTTCTTCTGTGGACAGCCAGTGTCTAAAAAGGGAAGCATTTAATTTAATATAGCTAGCTCTTTCCTGTGTACATTTCCTGTTAAAGACCCAGATGATGTGTGGAAATACAGCAAATATGGAGTAGTGTCTTCAAGTAGGAGAAGAAAATCCTAGGCAATTGCTTTCCTTTTTTCCAAGATGAGCCAGCCGTGCCTTTACTTTTTATCAAGCAGCAAAAAAGGGCATATGGACAGTAGTTTGTATGAAGTATGAGGCTCTTTTGAAATCTTTTTAATAAAACATAAATTCAGAAGCTTCTAATGAGTTTTTTCCAAGCATTTTTCCAAACTAAGTTCAGTATATGGGATCTGGGGCTATGAATTTTCTCTAAAAATTTCAGTATTGGTGATTAGAAATGGTATTACTGTTATTTTTGCTGTAATGTGTGTGTGATCACTGTCCAATCTGTGTAACATTAACAATAATAATATATTCTTATGCAAATTTTTATGGGGCTTTTTGTTGTGGTAGCTTTTTGGGGGTGACAGTGTTGCATGTATTTCAACTGTATTTTTGGTAGCTAAAGTTAAAAAGAAGAGCCTACAGGACTGGCAGTTTGGGGCAGATGTGTGTCTATTCCTCAGGCATCAGTGGTTGTAAGTTAACTATAAAAATGTTACAACCATCTGTGTAACAAGACGGCAGAGATCTGCTCTTGCCTGTTACTATAAATAAGAAGGAGATTTGTTTGACTTCATAGACATTGGATTTATAAAGACTATATGTGTCAAATTGTAACTACATGCCATGTTGCTGAGATGTGTCTGCAGCCAACTACCTGGGGTGTCTTCCCCTTCAGACATTCTAGTGTAGTGCAGCAACTGTGCAGAAATGTCTGTATAGCACAACATGTGACAAATTATATTTGTTTTCTACCTATGGGGAAATGTATGATTCTTATGGATGAGCTTATCTGGAAGAGTAGCTAAAATGGATTCTTAAATGGACCACTCAAGGAGTTAGAGAGAAAATATGACGTTCAGTTTGACAATGATTTTAAAGGTTTTTCCCATCATTAAATTTATTTTTGTGGTTGTTACTAAGTGATAGTGTATGAAAGATCATGTATGCATGAGAGAACACRTATAAATGCGAATCGAGACTTACATATATTGAGAATATACCAGCAGTTTCAAGTAACTGATACATAAAATCACAATAGCTGGTTTGCTGTCACTATTACACTTCTGAATAGAGATTTTTGGATTTCTTTGGCAAATCTCCAGTAAAACAATTGATTAAAATTATTTCTTGATAACTGGAGCAATCAAGTTGCATTTAAAATTTTACATTTTCTGCCTAAAGCTCTTGTACATTTTTTTGTGTGTGTGTGTGTTCAAGAAATAATGATGGGTGGAAGAACTCAGTTTTGATCATTGCCTAAAAGACCTTTATTTTTTTTCCAGTCCAGTTCGTTCTTTGTGGAATATATTGTCTTCCTTATTTTTACTTTACTGATAGGTTAGTATTTTTTTAAGTAACAGTGAGGCAATTGTTGCTATCTTTTTACTAGACCAGTCATCTGTTTTGAAATGCAATTATAGAATAAAAGTGCACTATATTGTGGCTCTTTAGTTTAAAATGCATTAATTTTTATATTGAAAATAGAGAGTAACATACGTAGAGTCCGTAACATCTTTGATATTAAAGTTGCCTCAATGTTTAAAGAGCAGTATGCTCCACTTTTTCCTGAGCATCATTATTCATACCCACATACCTTTGGTGTGGTTTCGCTGTAACGGGATTGCTGTAACAATTGGAGACAGACTTGTTTGTATAGCCTTTCATGCAAGGAGTTTGTAAAGAGCTTTGTGGTCACTGTGTCCGGCATTGCGGTGCCGCCAGATAAAACTCTCAGCTCTGTCCAGAATTTGGGGTTATCACTATTACTTAATTTTTTCTTACTATTTAATAGACTCACATTTTAGGTTGAGAAATGTATACTCCAGAGAAGTACTATTAGGAAATGATCAACAGATGATATGTATACACATACACATATATACATATATATGTTGCAGATCCTGTCAGAGTCTGAAAGTGTGTTTGGCTTTTGTTTAATGTTTGGGTGTTTGCACACAGTTCACATGGTCTGGAATAGAAACTGGCTGTTCAACATCTCTCCCTCCCTCTTCCTCTCCAGTTCACCATTTGTCTACTTAGTATATATATGTTTGTCTATTTCCGCCACCCCCACGACTTTGAATAGATGTCTATATATAGTGTGTTTATAAATGCATGTATTATTTATGCTTTTATATGTATAATATTCCCATTCTAAATAGTTAATAAATTATATAAGATCATATAAGCCCCCAAATACTGTTTTTGAAGATTTATTCCCCAACTACTTGAACAGTAGACACATAAAGCAAAAATTATCTTAGTTGTTAGAAAACCTGAAAATGAATACCAAGAGTGAAATACAGGGTCTTCAGAAAATGCTGCAAAATAGTATGCAAATAAGTTGTTAGCCTTCTTAAGAAGCAAATGACGAGCAGAGGGAAATGTCACACCCAATTTTCAGATAGATGTTTAGAGAACTTAATAATGTTCTGTAAGATGTATTCTAGGTCACTGAGTACTGTGTTCCTCTAGTGCAGCTGTCACTAAGTGTGTGTGTGTGTGTGTATAAAATATATATACTTGTATATATAGTTTATGTATATCTATTCCTTCAAGACTGTATTGAGCTCCTTTGTAGAAGTCATTAGGCCTCACTGCTCCAGTTTGGACAACTGTTTCCAGCACCACTGATCTTCTGATTGGGATCCTTCATATTTTTGGCCTGAATTTATTTGTGCTTGGCTTGTACCTGCTTGTCCTTGAGCCAAAATTGGGGTAAGTAGTTATTTGGTTCTGCTTTTATTTTATCTGCACCGATAATGCAGATAATTATAGACAATGGTTGTATCTATTCAGTCCTACTTCTGATTAATAAGTGAAGCCTTCCTCCTTTGTTCTTCTTTTTGCAATAAGCTCTCCATCACCCTCAGTTTTCTGATTGTTGATCTTTTTTGAATATGGGCAATCAGAACTGTCTACAAGGTTTTGTATGAGGGCATTTGAATATCTTGTGTGGTAGAATTAATGTATTTACTGGAAATGCCTTGACTGATGGATCCTACAGTCATGTTTGCCTTTTTGACAGCTGCGTAATATTGGCAGCTGATAATCCTTCTCTATCCAAGAAGTACATCCAGGACCTCTTCCTCCCAAGTAAATTCAAGTTGTTAGCAGAGACTTTTGCTATGAACTGAGAATGCGTTAAGTCCCTAGTGTAAGACTTTGTACTATAAAATTTCATCCCGTTTCTGCTGTTCCAATCTTCTGAGTCATCTGTTTCTATCTGTGCAGTATCCCAGACCTTCTCTAAGCTGATGACATCTCTTAAATTTATCAGCCCACTCCCACTTTTTGTGCTGAGTCATAATTCAAAATATTCAAAAATCTGTTTAAACTCGAAGAAATCCACTTGTCATTCTTCCTCACCTTCAATTATTCCTGTCGGCTGTGCTCTTTATTTTAGTCAGTTACTTATCAACAACAGCTTAGTTAATGATTGCTGATGGGGCATATTTAATGTTTTGCTGAAGTTAATGTAGGTAAGATTTATTGCATTTCCTTTATCAAAAAATCAGCTGTCAAAGAATTTAGGATTGACGTGACAGAATCTKCTTGGTCTAACTTACATTTCAGTTTCTCATGTTTTCCATTTACCTTCATGTCCTTAGATATTATTTTTCCTTCAAAATTTGTTCTAGGCTTTTCGTGCATTTGAGGTCCTGTTAATGGGCTGATAATTATCTGAATTACCCTCTTTAAGGATTAGTTAATGCTGCATCTGTTTTGATTGCTTAGTCAATGTGGGGAAGAAGGTGTAGAGGGGAAAACGACAGTGTCTGTGCTCACTTTGCACATCAAGACAGCTGGCCACCACAATTTCAGTGTTTTAGAAACTGGAGAGTAATATCTGGGAAAGGGATACCATAAACTTGGGGGATAGTCGATGCCTCAAAGAAAAGCTAGGTGGAAAAATAGCCAGGTTTGCTTGCTTCTGTGTTGGACAGCTATCAACACTCTGACTAACACCCCCTCTGCTAAGAGTCTGGTAATTATCCACTCCTGAGAGTATCTTCTACTCTACTGCTTTGATGTACTCTGCTTTCTCCAAAACAGACACGGGGATAGTTCTTATTCATGCCATCAACTTCTGGGAGTCAAAGCCTTCAGCTCACTAATAGTAAGCTTGTGTTCTTGTCTACCGGGAATGTAAAAAGCCCTGAAATATGTGTGACATAAAACAGCACAACATAAGGTTCCAGGCTGTTCTTGTTACTTTCTGTTGTCAGCACAGTTGTTGGTTTTCAAATTTAAATGTTAATTTAGCATTAACGAAGAATTCTTGATTCTCTCCTCTAAAATGGAGGTGGATAAAGGTGATGTCTTTGACAGCTCAGCCCAGACTCTCCTTGATATGGCAAGATCTATAAATGCTTGGTCCTATGCAGATCATCACAGTACATCGTTGGAGAGAAGTGTACCCATGGTTTTCCAGTGAAACCGCATTTTATTCTCCTACGCTTGCTACAAACCTGCAACTGTTTTAATTTCGGTTGGGGCTTGCTTCTGGTGGTGATATGTGATCCTTATTGTGTCAATCCAGCAATTACCCCTTAACCACTACCATATTTTCTACTTTGAAACACCTTGCCTTCAGTGCCTGATAGTAGCACCTCTGGTCCATGGTAGTAGTCATGGACCAGCCTTCCTCACCCCTTTCCCCATAGATGTGAAATAAAGAGTGAGCAGGCTGGATCAAAGTGCTCCTTTGCTGGCAGGTTCATAAAGACATACTTGTTTAATGGCAAGAAATAGCACTAAAAAGCATGTCACAGTTCATTTAAGTTATCTGCTAAAAGGTATCCAGAGCTACAGAATAAAGGTTTATACCCTGGATAATAGGCTTTCCAATGTAGTATAAACTCTGGAGGACAACCCTCCCCATGTTCCTCCTAGAATTATACACCATTTAACAATCTTTAGCAAGTCTTGATTGTTTAGGCCATCTAAAAAATTAAATTGTTGAAATCCCAGACTGTTATACTCACCTTGTTTTCTTTTTTCCATATTGTGTTGCATCTGCATTTTTAAAGTTCATTTTTCTGTACTGTATTTCTGTGATATCCTTGTGATATGTCAGAACATTAAAAAAAATTGTTTTCAATAGCCACTGTGAGACTAACACCATGCAGTAGTTCAGCAGCAAATATCTAGTTGGGATATTTAACAGTAATTGGGATCTTCCTATTGGGCCTTAAGTGAACTCACAATAATAGTAAAATCTGACTATTAAGCCATTTGGCAAACTACTTTAAGCAGTAGCAGATTTCCTTCCAGTTTTGATCTCTGTATATAACTCTGAAATTTTCAGACTAAGGCTATTTAAAACCCTCCGTTCCCATATAGTGGGGAACWGAAAATTAAGACAGATGAATAACATTTAAGCAGCTTTGCAAGTGTGTCATGAAAATTTACCAGCTCCATAACAAAATCTATGCATCTGCCTGCTTTCAAGGTTATTGTTGTAAGAGAAGGAGACCCAAAACTAATGACGATTTATGTTCTTAATATAATAAGAGAGTAGATTTTTTGCAAGGCTATTGGAAGGCTGCTTTTTCCTGATAACTTCCGTGTTTTGATTGCTTCTGCAGGGTCCAGTCCTGCTCCTATGGAAGTTGATATAACTGTGGATACTCTCATTTTCCATATATGTCTAACCTGCTTTTAAATCTTTAAGTGGTTAGCCTTGATGTGTCTTGTGCCAGTAGTTCCATAACTAATGTTGTACTTAAAGGTGGGTTTTTTTTCCCTTCATGATTTTTGTTTTCCATCTTTCAAATTAATTGGAAGTGCTGTTGGTTTTGCATTATGAGACTGAAGACTTATTTTTGCACTGGTTTTGTTCTCTAAAACACAGATAGAATCTTCTTTTGCTTGTTTCTTGTCTAACTGAAACTATCTATCATTCTTTTCTGGAGCTCCAGTCATATTCATTATCAGTTTCTGAGTGCACTCCAAAAAAATTGCCATCCTAAAAAATTAAATACTAAAAAAGTAGTTGTGTTTATTGTGCCTTGTGATAGTGCTAATTGGTGGTAGCCTAATAGTAACAGGCATTGTGCTAGTTTCTGGAAATGCTATCTTAAATGTGTTATCCCTCAGCTGCTAATCGCAGTTGTAGTAGTGAAATAGAGATTATGGAAGTGGCTATAACGAAGGACAGTATGATAAGAGCTACTTAGCATCTATATTTCTAGCGTACTCCAGACAGCTTTATGTGTGCTCAGGGCTTCTCAGTTTGGTTCTGAAATAAAGTAGTGACGATGGAAAATATGAAAGAAATGGAAAAGGGTAATATATTATTCTGTGTTTGTTTAACTTGTTCTTTGCGAACAGTAAATTCATATATGCAGGGAAAGAAGGGGGAAGTGAGATTTTTTTAAAGTCCTTTTTAACCTCAGAGAGCCAGATTCCACCTTTAGTTATACATATGGAAATACAGCCTTGTCCCAAATATGAGATCTCACTACTTAGGACTTGATCCTGAACAGGCTTTAGAATTCTGATTTGATTCAAGTCAAGCTAAATACTTCCCAGTCTCCAGTTTCAAAAGGTTGTCTCAGTGGCATGGCTGAAATTATAGTAATCTTTTCTCTGCTTATGTAAAGTGGTGTAATCCTTTTGAGTGCTACACTAGCACTTCCCACACTACCAGGTATTTAGCCTTAGTTTTAGCTATGTGACTTGCATGTAGTCAAAAACAACTTTTAGGGGTTTGGGTGTGGGTTTTTTTTTTTCCCCTCTGCTTGGATCATTTGAGTGGCTGACTTTTTTTATATATATTTTTTTATTTTATATATACACGCACACACACAAATATATATATATATATAAAAAAAAAGTGCGTGTGTTTATATATGCATATATATATATATATACACACACACACAGTTTCAGAACTAAAAAAAGCTCATCTGTAAAGTGACACCGAGCACGGACAATTGCACAGAATAAATGTTTGGAAGCGTGTGACTCAAAAGCACTTTGACTTTAACTTTTACCATCATGAAGGCTGTTGTAATCTGCTGTGCCTTCTCACACATGTGTTAGATGATGCAAATACTTGTGCTTCCCAAATCAGTTTTATGAATAAAATGCACAAACAAGCTGAGCAGAGGCATATGTATCCTTGGGAAAGGGCTTTCATAGGCTGGGCAGAAATGGAATTTCTTCATTGACTTTCTGTAATGTTAACCCACATCAATAAAATCCACAGGAAATGTGTCTAACATTTTGTCCTTTTTAAATTTCCATTTTTAATAGCAAGAAGACACTCCAGGCAATGCATTTCTGGGGGATTATTGCATTTCTCGGGTGGCTGAAGTCACTCACCCTTCAGCCTTGTGCCTCGCAACACACCCGAGGCGAGCAATAATCCCCAGCAAGGCACTGCCTGTCTTATCTTATTGCTTAATTATTATACCTATTTAATGCTGCTTAGAACATTGTCAGCTGTTGAGAAAAGGTAATTATCACTAGTCAAATGAAAAACACTTTTTTGGCTGCCTTACGGATACACATTTTACTGGTACCTTGATACATAATGAAGCCTGATAGCAAAACTTTTGCTTGTCTCCTTCAAGCCACAGCTGTTTCCCTGCTAAATTCATCCCATCTGTCTCCCCTTCCGTAAGGCTGTAGGCAGTATAGCATAAGTACAGAAGCAGTTCAGTGCTATTTTGGATAAACATAGCTGAAATTTGAATCTTTGCCATTTGCAATGCACACATTTTGTTTTACTGCTGTAAAGAGAGCTGTCAAAATAAAAACTACATGGATAATTTACTGAAATACAGTCAAATAAAGGGATGATCAAAGGGGGAAAATGAAGACATAATATAGGGTCAATCTTACTTTCATGGTATATTCTGAACAATGTAATTGTTGACCTCTTGACATTGCTGAGAAATTGGTAGTGAATAAGAAAAGTAGAAACCACTGAATTGGAATATATCATGAAGAATTCCAGACTTCATGCCAAAAAGGTTATCTGTAGCAGGCAGTTATTTGTGATAGTGCCCTGTTGAGATATCTGACCAAGGTATAGTTCTTTGCTCATTTTATAAGGAGTATATAATTGTGTAAGATAATACAGCTTGGAAATTAAAGCCAACATTTCTGTATGTGACACTTTGCCTCTGAAAATGGAAGGACACCATAATGATCACCGTGCGGCAACAATCATCTACACCCTCCTTTACTCTTTGCAGTTTTAGTTGACATGGAAAAATGTATATTAAAGCTGAATACAGTTGTCTTCATTGAGTTGGTTGTTCTAAATGGGATTGGTGGTTAGTTACCCAAGGCTTGTGTTTGAAATTCCAGACTTTCTGGAACAAAAGATCCAAATCCCAGTAAGGTCTGCTTGATAGTTCACCTTTGTGACTTGAATAAATTGAGTACTGTGCAATATACAATATTTGAGAGTCTTTCAGACAAAATCCTTTTAAAAAAAGTCCTCTATTCTGCTGAAGTGTTAGAAATCCTATGGCACCTCTAGTAAGAGAAGGGCTTTGACCACTACATCTTGGATATATTTTCCTTTCACTGCATTGTTGTGTTCTATGTGGCCCATCTCAGAGAAGACTATATTTCATCAGCACTATGTCTGTATGGCTGGTAAATGCCTATAAGTCTTTTGCAGAAGAACCTTGGAAGCTCTTTCTAGGTTAACCCTGGTGTGTATTTGGGATAGTTCCATGTTCTGTGAAAGTTAATTCTTGAAGGCTAGTGTTTCCAAATTCGTATTGTGTTAGGTAAAGGTGAACAAAGCCTTGTTTGTCCTAACCTAGAAGATACTCTCATTGACAAAGAAAGAAATAGATAAAGAAGTTAATGTTAGTGGACAATGAAATGATGTCAATATAAAATTAATCTCAATGTTACAAGCAGAAAGTTCCTTTGGGAAAAAGCACTTTGTGGAGTTCACTACTACTAAAATACTGATTTCAGTGTTCTGTATTGAGGTAGAGAAGGGGAAGAAAGGATGTTAAGTCATTAGCTTCTTCAGTATTTACAGGATTGTTTGCAAGCTGTATCAAAAGAAACAAAGCCTTTTGTAATATTACTAAGAAAGGTACTGCTACATGAAAAGCTTACACAGTGATTTTCATGTAAATATATGTAAGATCAATACTCTGTGGCAAGAACCAAGACTGCATTACTCCTTCACATTTACAGGAATGTTAGAATTTCTCTCTCTTTGTAGACACTAAATTGAAATATATTAAAAGGTTATGAAATATTATTTTTAGTTTTCTTCAGTAATAAGAATATAAATAAGGATGTCATAATCTGGGAGACTGAATGTTGGTATTCAGTCCTCCTGTAACTAATCCAGGAGCTGGTAACGCAGCTACTGCACCAGAACTAGTACTCTCATGTTTCAGTTTAAAGGAAGAAAGACTCCACCATTTTTAAAGGAAGCCCACTTCTTCAAGGACTCCACCATATGTAGAGGCATCTCCCCCTCTGCCTCCCTTCGGGCTTGACTGAAAGGGTAGTTGTATAGACTTGTCTGAACACTTACTAGTTCACCAAAATATTGCAGTAAACATCCAGGTACTAGGACCATCTTGGAACAATTGCTTTTATGGTAAATATATTGTGATATTCTTGAAAGTCCTACTAAGGTCTGAGCTTACCTTTTAAAAATAGTGCCTATGGCTTGGTCATCCAGTTTTTTTATACAACTGTGTAAATCACTTGCAGTAAAAGGAGAATGTTTAACATCTGATGGAACATGTGCATGTACCAACTTAAAATTTCAAAAAACTTATTAAGCTTTTTTTTTCCCCCTCTCCAAAAGGAGAGATTTACTTTTGTGCTGCATTACATATTGGAAATGGTTAGCTTCTGTTAGAATCATTTAGGTAGCTGCTGTAAGTTCAGGTGGGAGGCCTGTACCTTCATGCGTAACAAATTTGACAGATCCACTGCATTTTTTCTGAATATGATTCCAAAGCTGCAAATATCTAAAGAAAACTCAATTTTTACAAAGGGTTTTACCCTCTTACGGGGTTTGCACAAATGAGAATTAGGGATGGAGGAGTGAGCAATATCAAGAGCAAAACAAGTTATAGCGGTTGTCTTTCCTATGTGCAAAGTATTAAGAAAGCTGTCAATCTACACTTTTCACATATTTATTACACTTTATTTTTACAGTCCAGAGTGCCTTACTGTAAGTACGTKCATTTGTTGATGATGTGATCAAAAATCCAAGATTATGTGAATTCCAGGTGATCCTTCACCTACAGTGTTGAGTCTGCTTCTGCTGTTGGGACTGTTTGTGGTGATCTGGATCTAATAAGGAGACTTCCTTTTGTCAAATCTAGTACTTCAGATAATACTCATTTGTTTTTGTCTGGCCATCATCTTTTTACTTACGTCCAGGATTTTTTTTTTCTGCCTGTGTTTTTAGATCAGACAGAAGGCCCTGTATTTCCACCCTTTCCTTCTGCAGGTTAGTGTAAGGACAAAAGGAAAAGAAGGAATGGGTCAGAGGGAATCACATACTACCAGACAAAAAAATCCATTAAATAATATGGAAGAAGAAAAATGCTTCTTTAAAGAAAAAAGACGAAAAAGACTTCTTGCAGTGCTGTTTTCTGTTCTTTTCCCTTTACCTTTTCATGCTTTTCTCGGTTTAAGGTAATTTTAGGTACTCCATCTCTACATGTGGAAGGAGTGTTTCCTGATAAAAATGTTCTAAAGATTTCTGGATCTTCTGAAAAAGAAAAAAAATTTTTTGAATGTACACAGTGAACAAAAACCTCTGCTTGTTCAAAATTTTTCATGCAACTTACTTGTTTGCTCAGTTGCCTTGTGAGTTACATGATCAAAACCAATACAATCTTTACAGAATATTGTTACTTTTCACTCTTAGCTGTCTGCCTCCATTTTCAACTGCCTCTATTTTGGCAAATTTTAGACTTTGTTGTTGTTGTTATTATTATTATTAATGCGTAGACATTCTGATTAGATGTAATTTGCAAGCTCCACTATTTGAAAGTAATTTTTTTTTAATAGCAACATGACATAAACTGAACAATACCTTCCACCTATATGGTACATAAATGTTTTTCTTCTTTTTGCCTAGGTTCTCCCAAACAGAGAAATTATAGCAACTATTATAAGTGCTTGCAGGTCATCTATAAAACAAAATATGAATCCCTTTCATTCAGCAATAGTCCAGGGTTTTTTTTTCTATTAACAGTGCATGTGCAAAGCTTACCTTATATTGTTGTGTTAAAATGTTTCCCTCTGAACTGTTCTTCTCYGAATTGTCTCTGAACCCAGCACCGCTCTGTTCCATTTGAGCCCCACCTGATATACAGAAGCTACCCCAAACAAAGTTTTAAACGACAATTTAAAATTTATGCTAAAGCAGTGGTAATATTAATTTTGGTAAAAAGCGGAACTGATTAGAGTCCTAATAGTTAAATCCATTAGCAGAGCCCCCAGTTCCACTTCTGTTAAAGCAGTGTTGCAAGATAAATGAGTGCACCTTCCCATGCTACTTTCTTTCCTTTTAATAATCAATGGAAGTTTGGTTGCTGGAAACGTCTGAATTCGTTCAGTCCCTTAAACACAACAGATAACTGTAAAGCAGAATTGAAAATGAGGGTTACCTGAGATGTTAGTGTTATTTGTGTGAAAATATCATCTTAAAAATTCAGTTCCACTAACATTTATTCTCTCCTATTAAGCTAATTTCTGTTCATATTTTCAAATAGCACATTTGGGGATTCTTTGCTTTGTAATCTTTATGGGAAGGAATTTTTTCCTAATACTTCAGTGACTTTCTACATCAGATTGGAGGGTAATGTTACAGTCAGTAATGTTTACATCAACAAATGTAAATTCAAATTAAATCTATTATTTAAATAGCATAATGGAAACACATGGTGCTTTGTAGTCATGTAATTAAAGAAGATCTGTGCCTCCAGGAGTTTATGATCTAAAGATCAAAACCAGTTCCACATGCAACAGACCTCTTCTAAATATCGGTGTACAATTTGGGGATTTTGTCTTGCATTTACTTCAGCATAAATTTTACTCTTGAGCAGAGATTTCACCCAGGTCAGTGCAGTACTGTTTGAGATGTAACGCCTGAGTATTGTACTTGACACTTTGTGCAGGGACAGTTAACTCTTAGCACAGAAAAGCTTGGTGTTTTGATGTCAAGATTTATACCATGCTTATTTAACAGTAACACTGTGAACTAAACTTTGTGGATGATACTAGTTTAGTTAGGGGAAAAAAAAATCAAATTCTTAACTTTAACAAGGAGTCTGACTAGCCGTGCTTTTTTTTTTTTCCAGTTGTGAAAGTAATTTTGTGCAAAATTGCAGTTGAGTTAAATTATTCACTCATCCTGGGGCAATAGCCTGTGTTCACTTTCCAGCTGAGCCAACTAAAAATATGGGAAACAGACCAGCCTAGTATTCCATTGTTGCCTTATATAATGTGGTGTTTTGGAAATGATGATGAAGGCAACCTGGATATTTCATGGATGAAATAGTAGATTCATAAACTGAAAGCTTTACTTGCTATTTGTAATGGTGTTTTCTCCCTTCCTTTCAAAACTCTGTGCCCACAAATCAGAGATGTTGATTTTATTTAAAAAAGAAAAGAGGAGGACAAAGAAAAAGAAAAAAATCAAGCCTCTCTATCCTTTGAAGAAATCTGTGCCTGAATTGCTGGCTGAGTTCCCTCAAAAGCTCTGGACTCCTTCAAAACTTGCAACCAAGTTCAGATCCCAACTAGGTAAGGTAGTGTACTTTGTTTAGTGTACTTTAAGTCTTAATTTTCTCCCCACAATATGCTATAAAAGAGTCTGGGTGTAAACACATAGGTTGTTACTGTCAGGTGTGATGGTTTGGGATTTCTTGCCATTATCATCCTAATTAGGACCCTGAATTAAGAAGACTTTTTCATTTCTTTGGGCATGGGGAGCTAAATGAAGACCTGTCTATGAACCCTGTGACTCATAGGTAGCTGCAAACCATTAAGCCCCTTTGTTGCTGTAACGACTTAGCTGTGAAATAATTTAGCAGCTCTAAGAGGCAACTTTTGCCTTCAACCTCCTTGCCTGAGCATTTTTCCTAAGTTAAGGTAAGCTTGGACAGCATTTCACATGTTCACATGTTTAGTTCCTTATTCCAGTGCTTTTTTTTCTCAGTCGATACTGTTGCTTAGGATTGCACAGCTCAGGGGTGCTACTGTGTTTGGTTTTCCTCAGTTATTTAAATCCATAAAACATGAGTTCTGGTCATTTCCTGATCCTCTGAATAGTTTTGAGTTCTGGCAGCTATCAGAGACTTCTGAGCGTTGGGGTTTTTTTAACTATGACAGTTCTTCTCCAAGTGCTGTGTTTCAGTTTTACCCATACTGTGGTACAGATCCTGGCATTGCTGGTTTAAGGTCATTTGTGCGCTGTATGGAAATAATGCTGTACTGATCTTTTCTAATGTCTTYTAAGATAAAGTTGTGAAATGGTTGCGTGGTATGAGTGGTAGGCATTAATGAATGTTGGCACTTTTCTTCCAGACCACTCTGAGCAAAATTTTTGTGCTTCAGGTATGGCTATGCRCTAATCAGGGTAAAGTAATAGATTTTCCTACGTAGTACAAGTCCTACCTTCTGCATATTTGCAACTGGACTTCCTTTCTACTGCACTTCTGTTTTTTAACTAAACTGCAGCTTTCTGAGTGAAATGAGCTTTTGGGTCATACGGTATGTGGCTTCACACAAACTTTTACTACATGACAGGCTAATGTAGCAACCAAGATTTGTTTTCCACTGCTTCCTACTCATTGCTTTTGTCTTGTGCTGACATACTGGATTCTGTGTGGCCCAAAAGGAAGCCCTGAATGACAGCTAGTGTAGCATTGTGCCTGGGACGTGTGTATTTGGCTCTAGACTCAGGTGAAGGACTTGTGTTCAAAAACATTCAGTGCTCGRCAATCCCAAATACCAAATTTCTTTTGTAACAGTTGAATCAGTGGTAATCTCATGGTTGTATTAGAACACTGCAAAAAAAAAAAATCCTTTATCAGTTGGGGTGCCTTAATAATTTCAGGGTGCTTTGAGTGGAAGAATAAGCAAGCAGAATAAGATTTCCCAAGAGACTGTAGCATTAGTTGTCTTAAACAAACAGCCCGCCCCCCAAAAAAATGAAAATAACAACAACAAAACAAAAAACCCACCCTACAGAGGTCCTATGAAAAGAGACAATAATTCTGACATTAGGCAGTTAAATAACAGACTCTGATGCGGAAAACTGTCCCAGATTCCAACATTCCTTTCAGCTGACATTAGAAAACAAGGTAGACTTAGCATGAGAAATAGTGTCTTTATATGAAGAGATTGCTCTTGTTAGGCCCATATGTGAACCATATATCCAGATTCTCTCTACATCCGCTCACATGTCTCCCTGTCAGCATCTGAAGAGAGATCCCCAAATGTTCAAATGTACCTTTCAGATCAGAGTTTAATTTTAGAAGACTATCTTGGCCTATTAATTTTGACTATAACAGTGCTGTGATGGAGGAGACATCAGATTGCAAGTAAAATTTCAGAAGCCAAAATGCTACAAAGCTGTAGAAATTAATGCAAGCGCAGCTTGCAGTAATAGGTCACAATACTTGTATATGGTAAAATATGTATATGTAAAATATATGCCATTATTGAATAAGTAATAATTCATCAGGGAGTGTATTGTTTATGTACACTTTGTATGTTACAAACTGCAGCATGGAGGCTGAATACTTCCATGATCTGTTTGTGTCGGATGAGGAAGGCAAAGTTTAAAACCCAAATAATGGTTCCAGAGCTGACACTTGTAGAAATTTGGAACGTCAGTACTGCAGAACATCTTAGACATTTCTGCAATTTCTGTGTTTTCTCATATTTAATCTGTAATCATTCTTTTCAATTTAATGACAAGCTTTAGAATATACAAGAAAACGCCAAACTTGTTGGGCTTCTTAAAAAAAAAAAGGGGGGGGCAAAAAGCTTACTACTTGGGATTGTTTAATGCATATAAGCAAAGTAAGCTCCTAGGCAATTCAGAAGACTCACCCTGATTATTAAAATATGATCGAGTAATACCTAAGAGAATAATAAAAACTGATTACATTAGAATAGTTTGAATACCGTGAAACTTGTAGAAATGTTAATTGAAATCTTTCAGATACCTTATTGATTACTTAATTTCTCTGTAAGGTATATTTTCTTATTATATCCTTAAAATTAAGTACATAAAGTCACCATCCAGAACTAGAAATGATACCAAAACAGGAGTTGCAAAATTAAAAATGCCAGTATGAAGTGTAGTCATTTTTCAATGTAGCGGTTCTATGCTTTCTGTTTTGATAATGAATGTCTAAGGGCATTCATGTGGTTACGAAGGAAGAAATCAATTCCCTTGCTAATGTCCCCACTTCCCCATGTAGTCCTTTTCAAATTGAAGGGGTTTTGCTTTCAATTCCCCATTTCTCTTTGTCTCAAAAGAGGAAAAACATTCTGTTATTTCTACAAATTACTGTAGAAATTCTGTTGTTTCTACAAGTTACAAACAAAATACCCAGTAAAACTGGGTAGGTGACTTACAGTTATTATTTATTGATATCAGACATTTCAGGTATACCTAGAATATGAATACCACAAGCTTTAGACCTATTTTTATAATCTTGATTATTCCATATAATATAAACTTCTAAAAAAACTCACCCTATCCCCCCCCCCCMAAAAAAAAAACCCAAACAAACCCAAAAACCACTTGTTTTGCATTTGTAGCTGTGACCAAGATATGATAGTGGATTCTTCATCAGACCCAATCTTTTTCTTAAGTGGTCCAAACTGCAATCCAGTGAACTCATTGGCACTTTTGATCAGAAGTCATTAAGGGTGAGTATGTGTAAGAAGCAGTGCAATTACACTCTGCAGTCAACGGAGAAGCTCTTGATGTACACTGCACCTTCATAATTTTCCATTACTTGTCAAGAGAATAAAGTGTATTATTTTATCTTAGCCTGCAAGCAATAAGAAAGCATGCAGCATTTACATTATTTCTACAGCAGTCAGTTTGCAGTGGGTCTTGGCCAAGACTTCACACATGGTTTCTTTTCATTCACCTGTTCTGGGACAAGAAGATATAGCACATATACACAGTTCATTTTCTCTCTCATACCTAAATCTAGGACCATACTTTTTACCTAAACAGTAAATTTAAATTCTGAAATGCTTAATCCAATGCATGTTTCACATATGCGAAGGACCTCTGTTGACCAGCCCCTCTGTTTCTGAAATTCTGTTTCTGAAATTCTGTTTCTGAAATTCTGTTTCTGAAATTCTGTTTCTGATGTTTGTACAGGCTTTTATTGAAGAGAGATCAGTACTGGAACTTGCTGGTGAGGGACTGGGATGGGGTGAGAGGGCCTGTGTGACAGCTCTCCAAGCACGTCTTCTGGAACTCCAGTCACAGCTGATGTTCAGAGACATACCAAATTGGTCATAGAGATTGGTTTTGACCTGATCAGTTCAGAAGACACCCTGCTGGGTTGATTATTGCTTTGCTATCCAAAGTAACCCAATGGATAAAATAGGCATTTTTAGACCCATTAAGTGCTATTGAGTTTATTGAGAATCTATCAGGAAAATGCAAAGACCCCTCCATCTAGGAAAATAAAGGAAGTAAACATGTACAATCAGACAATTGGAAAAAAATTTCTCTCTCATCTCCCAGACTGCTCTAAGAAGATTGGGGCAGGTGGGCTAAGCCTGGGCATTAACACCTGAAATGAAAATTGATTAATGATCAGAAATGTGTGCAAAACACACAAGGTCTGAAAGAGATTCATCCAAGAGGTTGGGGAGGTTTTTTGTTGATTTTTTTTTTTTTTTTTTTTAAACATAATTTCATAATTCGTAAGTTTTGAAGAGTATGCATAGAACTAACTGAAATCTTAATCTGTAGTTATTTATAAACATTTTGTGTTACTGTAAACATCCTCTATACAGTTCTTTATAGCTGGTAAATCAGGCCCTATCAAATTTAAACTGAGCTAAATTGCTACATCATTGAATACATTGCCACATTTTACATTTTGAAATTCAAGTGTGTTTTGAACTTCTGTCATCTTTTTCTTAAGGAAAAGAGGAAGAAGAAATGGAATTATGGGAGGATAATTATGGGAGGAGAAAGTGGCTCTTTAATTTTGTTTTTATATAAAACTATCCAAAGCAATTTTGATGAAATTTAAAATAGCCTTGAGACAGAGAGGGGGGAAAAGGAAAGTACTAGCCATAAATAAACAGCTTAGAAATTGAGTATTGTGTCCTCAAAAGTGCTGGTTTGAACCAAAACCTCAACACTGGTCTGCTCTTTCTGTGAGGGGAGGGCATGGTCTCCCCGTCGTTTGTTTAGGAACTCTAACTCCTAAATAGCTGAGGGAAAAGCGAATTTGTACGTTATCTAGTCGAACACAAGCATTCCCATATTGTAAGGAAAGCTGTTTTTGTGAAGGCAGAGGAACGTTCTGTGCTCATTGCAATGGAGAGTTAATGTGGGGAGACTATTTGGAGCAAATACATGTCTAGTTTCTATTCTTGAAAAATGCTAGAACATACACATGTGCTTCATGGTCCTTATGCTATATACTGCTTCTCTCTGCACAGATAATCACACGAACAATACATGTGAGCAGCATTTGAGGTAGAGCTGTTATCTTTTATCTCTTTGATGTCTTATTTTACTGATGCATGAAAAGTTGAATGAGGAAATAGTGTTTTTGAACAAAAGGTGCTGCAAATCCTCAGCAGACAGAATTGCAAAATTGTGCCGTCTGTCCTTACACATTTCTATCTCTGCCTGTCCTTCGTTAACTGAGATGGTTATTCATCACAGAGTGGTCGATGAGAGTTTTATAGGAGCATTTATTTATAATTTCTATGTTCTAGGTCTTTTTTTTTTTAATTTCAGGCTCCAAAGTGTATATTTTCTTCTCTGCTATAGTCAATTATGTCATAAATGGTCAAATGATAACTCATCACAAACAAAATTATTTTTGCAGCCTGTCTTCCTAGCGTCTGGATTCTAAAGAGACAACCTGGATGCCTGCATGCCAGTGCAACCAGGATTTCAACAGTGTCGATAATCTTTGCTCATCACACCAAAAAAATCAGTGTGTCAGTGTATTCCTGCAGAGTCATTAGCATACAGGCTCACTCTGCTTGCTTAACAAAGCATGGTTTGCTGTATTATAGTTTCCTAGTCTGCTTGTCTGATTCACCTCTGACAAAAGCGGAGAAAAAATTCAGCCCCTTCTTCAGTGGCACACTAATGTGGGAAATAAATCTTCAGGCATAAGGTCTGAAATGGCAGTCATTTAAATAATTCAAATGCAGTGATCGTTTTGCCCATGTGCCTTTCATTTCTTTGTTTTGTTTCTCTGTATTTCTCAAATCACTGAGAGACAAACGATCTTCTGTGACAATCTATATTTTTAAAATATCTAGAGCTAAATAATCCCCGTCCTCTTTAAATGCAGTTTAACTGGTTACATGTTAAATAATTATTTGCTCTCTCTTTTGTGGTGTGGAGGGGGGAGTTGGAGGGGAGAAGTAACATACAAGCAGATGTGCTGCTAGATCTACAGGCTTCTGCCAACCATATGGCATCTTAAAGAAAGATGGTTGGAGCGTCTGGATTAGCAAAGAGTCGGGATGGAAAGCCATGTGTCGTGTTGGTACAGGCAGTTGTTTTAGCTCTCTGTAAAAGGCTTCAGGAGATTGTGTAATGGAACAAATGGTACTGCAAGCCTAGTAACAGCCTTACCGCTGCTGGAGAGGCAATTGGCCCCCAGGCGGGTACTGCTTCATCCTTGCTTGTTGGCTTTTTGTGAAGGATTTTTAGATCGTTATTCTGCGTTCTTCTTTTAACATACAGGAAACTCGGGAGATCTAATTCTGAACTTTATACTTGAAAGAGAGCTATTGTGTGTTTAGGATTTTTTCACACCCTCATTTTTTATAATGAAAACATACAGTTTCCCTCCCTTTGAAATGAGAAGCTCGTGCCCTTCTGCAAATTTCCTGCATCCTTCGTGAACACTTTGAGACAGTGATTCATTGAATTTGTAGCCAATGCCTGGATTTTGGGGGAAAACTGCTCTCTCTGGGATTTGCTTAGTTAAAAACAAGATTGGGGCTATTGTGCTTGTGGCTATAACGTACCAGCTTGGCATTCGTATTCTGTTTGACAAGTTGCTCTTTATGCAAACAAGGGGCCTGCTCCTATTAAAGGCAAAATTCCTTTTGTTTTTAGCAACACAGGATTGGGCTCTTGGTGGCGTTTTGTGTGCTTTACAGGAGTCTCTGTAGTTCACATTACAGCTCATGGGGGTTATGCTGGATCAGGATGAAAGCTTTTGTGTCCAGATCTGTAACAGAAATAGTCATTTCTCTACTGTCACACAATAGAACTCTAACTCCTCTGTATGTCTCAATGAAATCAGGCCTTTTAGTACACCTGTAAATGCAGTTTTATCTCCCCGATACTATTTGTTTCAAAGGAAATTAAAAATCTGATGTTGCAGTAAAGGAGCTCAATAAAATTAGGATTATTTTATTTGAAGAGACTTTAAATACATTGTGATCCCATATCACAATTTTTATGTAAGGAGATAACGTGAGGGACGCCCAAATATTCATTCACAGGTAAATACTTGCTGAGCAGGTAACGTTATGGTTTCAGAGACATTAGAAACAAACCATTAACCACAGAAGCATCTTCCCTACTGCGGATCTTTGCTGGAAAATACACTGTCTTAAACTGAGACAAATGCTGCTCTAGCATAGCCTAAATTCACAATAATTTAAAAGTAAGAGTACAATTACTGCTCTTTTTTCTCTTTAATTTTTTTCTTACTCTCCAGAAGGTTCCTTATCTGGAGCTTAGGAAACAGCAGTCCTCAGCTTAATCTGCAGTTTAGTTACAGCAGCGCACGCTTTTTCCTGAGCTGCCTGTGTGCCCCCCTGCTCAAGCCTGCATATGTTGCTCAACACTGATCAAAAGTATCCTCCCTCGGGAGGGAGACTTGGGTTCGTTTTGTCAGCCTGTTCATTACCTCACCTCAGCCGAGGCTGAGCCAGGTGTGAGGTGGACAGTTGTCCGCCAGGAGCAGTGCCAAGACCACCAGCATCTCTCTGGAAGGCTCTTGCGGTGGCTGTTGAGGAGGAGTGGAGTCGGACCAGTGAGCCCCAGTGGGGACCTCGGGCTCTCTCGGGGCATTTGCTGAGCTTTCACAGTCTTTCAGAAACCCAGGCCGCTTTCTGCACCGTGTTAGCACATGAGTTCACCAACGTTGTGGTGGACATTATCAAAAGTGTGCGTTTCATTCAGAAATGTGCATTTCTCTGTGTAGGTTTTCCAACAGTGAATTTTGAGTAATGGTATATCTGTGCTGCAGCAGCAGTATCAGAGGTTACCAAGTCTAGAGAGACAAGTAATTGATTGATAGTAGGTGGATCTCTTGCTTCTCATTTTGCATGTGTGTTCTTCTGTATCCCTACTTAGAAGAACAAAAACCATGGTTGTATTTTTAAACAAAGGGACAGAGCTTTGTTTTCTTAATTTACTACTAGTGATTTAGGGCACGTAATTTTAATTGTCCAACTACTTACGTGAGTGAGAATGTTCAGCTCCCAAAAACATATCAAGACTTCTGAGCTTTCTTGTTTAAACATTTGTTTCACAAAACTGTTACTGTTGCTTACCACTGAAAGACTAGAACATGGGGAAGTAATATGAGAAAAGCCTAATTTACCTAACAAACTAAGCAAGGCCTTTTGATGTAATCTGAGGGGAAAAGTACTCTTCTTTTCTTATAGTTACATTGAAGATGTGTCAAGAAAATGAGTAACGTATTTATTTCAACTTGTAGCAAAGAAAAGACTGATAGTTTTGCTAAAATTTTTGTCAATAATTAAAATATGGTGGAAACAGAAGAGTCTGCGCATGCACGTGCACAGTTGTGGACAGAATGAATTCTTCTACTGGAAGGTGCTGATAGTCGTACCATGGTGGGATGCCTGTGCTGGGTCCAGTGACCGCTGATGGGTGTGCCAAGCCATGACATGGGAGAGCCGGGCTGGAGCCACCTTTGTGCTCATTTTGCATGGTACTCCCAACAGCCCTGTGCTGCTATTCCAGAGACGCTAGAGCAGCTATTCTCATCCACAAGCTAAGCTGCTGCCACCAGAAAGGCATAATTGACCCTTCCCACTGGCTGTGATCTGGGTGTGTTAATACTCATCTCCAGACTGCCTGGTTGCAGTTGTATTCCTTCTTGTGGAGGGGTTAATGGTTATTCTGAAGATAACTGTAATGATATTTGCCTCTACAGCAGGAATTAAATTCCTCTATTTCATAGCAATGATTGAGTTCAGCCTTTAGGCTTGATGCAGTAAATTCAGAGCACAATTGGACTAATATATATACATCATGAAATAGCCACTCTCTTACAGAGAGTGTAATACTGTCTATAATGTACTAATACATTTTTAAGATGTATTTTCTGTGAAATGCTTCCCTGCTTTCCTTCAGTGCTTCTAAGCAATTGCACTTTTCACTAACTTCACATGCAAATTCACTGTGTTTTTAATATAGTCCAAAACAGAACACCAAGTGGCCTCGGTACTCACAAGAGCTGAGCTCTGTGAAGGTGGGCTGACAACACTGCTCAGATCCTCCAGCTTTTTTCATTTTCTGGAAAACCTCTGGTTTCTCAGGATGAAACTCCGTTCCTCTCAGCCCTTCTCAATGCAAAAATCTTTCTTTGTAACCCTCACCACCTCCCCTACATTTGGTTTTCCATATTACATTCCCCCCAGCTGGTGTTTCCTTGATGCTATGTCTCTCCCCTCATTCTCTGCAGAACTGGTTTATGGCGTACCGAGGGACGTGGGGAGACTGGGGCTGGTCCCAGGCAGATACAGCCCTGGTCCAAAGCGCTGTGTTGCATGACAGCAGCAGCTCCCTGTGAGGTGGGAGCACGCTTGCTTGGCCAACCAGCGCTAACGGGGAAACAGAGGCTGAAGCCTCCTCAGGTCCCTTGGGTATATCCGCGCATATCTGAGCACAGCTCTTCCCTACATCTCATGCACATCCTAGGCTCCTCTGCCCACCTTGACCTGCTTCCCAGCCATTTCTCTAGATCCTCACTTAATATGTGTCCCCTATTCTCATTTTTGTTTCCTAGGCAGAGTAAGTTTGGAAAATAGACATGTGTGATAGAGCTGTATTTGAAGGGGAGTAGGCCAGACTTGGTAAGTTCACAAATGGAAGCAATCTGGTCTGTGTGGAGAGAGCAACGGGGCCTTGTATGGAAAACATCTATGTGAATATGCTGCACAGAAAAATTATCTCTGTCACCAATTTAAAGTCATATTCCTCCTCTTGTATGTCACAAGCATGAAACTACACTCCATACAAACCTTACATCCATCATTACTTTCACTGTAATTTATGAAAACCACAATAACCCTGTATGAACCCTGAAAATAAGCAAATGCATATCACCTGCCAGCGCTTTTAGGCAAAATCACTTGTTTGAAATGAACTGGAAAGAGGGGCATATTTGTACCTCTGGTGTGGAAAATAAGGGTGATGGGGTTTAAGCAAAGGAACTAATGAGTGACGCCTACATAAATATTTAACACTTTGTGTTTGATATTTTTAGAGTTTATTTTTATAGTGGTCAAACTATGCAGTATAGAAGCCTTGGGTTTTATGCTGAAGAACATTTTTGAAGGACTATGATATATAGTTATTAAACTGGGAAGACTCCCTTGCAGATAACCAAATCAGAAGGACTGTACCTGGCACTATTGAGCTCCTGTTTGCAAGGTCACTAGGGAGAAACATTTTACCTTTCAAACACAGGTACTAATAGCTATAAACACGAACAGAAGCTTTATGCTCTCTGTAATACAGAGCCTGCAGTCCTTGCTGGGAGCAGCTAGAGTCTGGGCTCCGTGAGGACAGCAGGACTGAACCCAAAGCTGTTCTGTTAGTCTGCAATTGCGACTGTCAGAAACAACTGAAGCAGTTGTAGCTCAGCTGCACTACCCTTTCTAGCGGTAGTATTTTTTTAATTAAGACAATGTCTGACAAAGTAAATTAACAGAAGCTGATGCTTTTAGCAGTTTTTTTGCTTCAGATGCCTGATGTCAGCTTGGGCCACATGTACATTCTGCACATGCCATGGGATAGAAAAAGTGAAACCTTCTTTTTCAATTCTCTGCTGCCTGCCCAAACACCACATGTACTGTCTGTTACATGTCGCTTCTGATGAGGTTCATGCTGGGAATTTCTTTTTAAAGGCAAAGTGTTTCTGAAGGAAAGAGTTCAGATTGGACAGATTGCATTAAAAAATTCTCAGTGTCTCCAACCCAACTATAGTGACTGTTTTGTGTGGACACCAACTAGCAGTCTCTAAAGGTTCAAGTTTGTCTGGTAGCAAAAGAAATAACAGGAATCAGAGTAAGCAGTGGGGAGAATGGAGCATACATTTATAAAAAGTAAACCAATGACAAAAATTGTTGTAACTGGTAAAACGAGCGCAGGAAAAAATATTTCAGTAATGCACATATGTACCTTGTGGAATGATCCTTATAAACATGAGGGGGGCACTTTTGAAACCTTGATAGGATATGCGTCTCTTAACATTATCAAGACTCTGTTTCCTCATTGAGAAATTGGGCAAAATCTGTTCTGTCCGGCACATAACAAAATCAGAGAGAGGTGAACATATTAAAAAAAAAAAAAAAAAATTAGAGTCTGACTGTAACGTTACAGGATTATATTGATTATATATCTGCTGCAAGCCCTGCCTCCTTTTTTTCCCCTAAGGTATTTTACAGCACTCTAAATTAATAGTCAGCCTAAATGGTGTGGAGAATTGTTTTATTAAACATTTTTCAGCGATAGGCAGAAAATAGTAATCAGAACTMTTTTTCTCTAGAGCAGACCTGATCCAGAGTTCATACTCTTAGCATAGATTATATTATTTTGAATTCTTTAAAGGAGGAAACACCGCTCTTCAGCCTAGGGACTCAAACACAAATAGACATTAGTGAAGCTTTCACCTATATCTTTTCCGGCCTGCCATCCATTCTCTTTCATTGTTTCCTTCCTGCCCAAACCCAGGAGGGCTAAAAGTGGCCATAAGCCCAGCTGCTACACCCCCCTACTAAAGAGCAGGCTGATAATGTTCTCTCTTCAGCACGTTAGACACGAGCTATTAGAAGCCCAGGAATAGATCCAGGCTCAGGTTTCCTACGTGATCTATTTGTTTAACCTGTTGGGCCAGCTGTGGAGGTGAAGATACATTCTAATAGTCAGTGATGACATCTGAAACAAAGGGGAAGCTACTAAGTAATTACAAGTTCCTAAGTAAACTTGTAAGTAAACCCTATTTGTAATTGTTATCATGGCATGTGAAGATTGTTATCTTCTTGGAGAAGATGTAATATAGGCACTTCTTTAAAAGTATGTGGAAAAATTAAGAGTGCCTTTAGTAAAAAGGAATTTAGAGGTTACCCAATACACATTTAAAGAAAAAAAAAAAAAAAGATTAAGTGATAAAGAACCACCTGGGTCAGGGGTTTCATGGTGAGATGTGGACATTTTCTTTTTAGGTGTCTGATTCCAAACTGTGCAAGGGATATTAACCTCTAGTTACCATCTGTTAACATAAGTCAGATGAGTTTGTTCTGCCTGTAGTGCAGGCAAGTGCTTACCTTACTAAGCTAGAAGTGGTATAGATTGCATTCCTTCTCTGCCTGAACAAATGGCAGTCTGGGCCTTTTATGCGGCAATAGAATTTTGATAGGGATTTCAGAGGGTGGGAAATGCCACAGAAACTTGTTTTAACGTGCCCTAAACTGTCTCCCAGTGTCCTGTTAGAAGTCAGGACTTCCAGTGTGACAGAAGTGAGGAGGCTCATTCACTGTCCTTAGTTCCTACTCACTGTTACGGCTTTTTTTTTTTTTCTCTTTTTTGAGTTTGTGCGGGGTTTTTTCTCTTATGCTTTGTTTCTTTCATTAACATGAGAAAGGTGGATCATAGTGTTTTGCTTTTGAAGCTAGAAGGGAGAATGGAGTTTAGTTAAAGGATGGGTAGTGTAGATGTTCCCTTTTAAATTTTAGGAGTATATGGGGACTTCTCTGAGATGCTCATCACTCAAGGTTGTCTCAAGGTCCTGACCTATGGCTTAAGATCTTAAGTAAATAGCAATTTAGGACACTAGTGAAACTTGGGGGGGTAATTTGCTATTTGTCTGCATTTCTAAATTTATAGACTCTTATTTAGTTACCTCAAAATTTACTGTGTGAATTTGTCAGTGCTGCAAACCACAATGAAGATGCAGGTTGCTCATACGAGAACTAATTTTACTACTGGTTTAAATGTCCTACTTGTCCACAGAGCTGATTCAAGATATGAAGAGGTGGTGAATATAAATTTGCCTTAATGAAAAAGACAACATCACTTCTGCTATGAAAAGGGAAGACAGAAAAGTAGCAGAGTTGAGGTGGAAAGCAGAGGGGACCCGTGCTGCCAGCCCTGCAAGAGGGGTGGGGAGTGACAGCAGCTGGGGCAGTTGTGGCTGCAGAAACAAGCTCACCATGAGCACCAGCCTTAACTCTTTGCACGGCAGCTAGCCTGGCTTTCCAAGACCCTCATATAGGCAAAGCACGCCTGATCATTGATTTGCTTCTAGCAGGAGATTAACTTAGGCCATGCCTGCTCTGTGTCAGGAACTAGCTGTGATCACTGGAGTTTGTATTTAAGGTTGTGTGATGCTTCTTGTTATAAGACACTGCGCTATAACAGAAGTTCTTTGTGCTTTCATTAGGCTTGCCAAAAATTGTGGTTTAAGCTGAAACTGTTCAGCAGGGTCGTGGTGGATAATTGCCTCGGGAAGGGATCAGCGAGGCTGGCCAGGGGAACAGCAGTGGAGGTGGGAGCCAGGGTGGGAAGGAGTTGCACAGACAACCTTTGCTCTGGCATTTCCTAACTCTTGACTATTTGAGTATACAAATTTAACATCCTTTAATAGGTCGTAGTACAACTATCTGTTAAATACCACAACTTAAACACTCCCTATCAGTTTAGTACATGATAGCAAATTTGTAGGATGTCCTGAAAAAAATGATAAAAGCAGGTAGAAGTTTGCTGATGGAAATTTTGCTGGATTTTGCTTTCTCTTCTAATTGGCTTGCCCCCTCTTTGTGTAACAAGCTTGTTTTTAAACCTGTATTTGCCTTTAAAATTCAGAGTGTGTTAAAAACATTTGAGACTTGCCAGATCTGGCACGGCCTTCATGTTGGGGCAGAGTCCCCTTCAGTTGCGTCTCCGCAGCATGGCGGGGGTCCACGACATTGCCCCCAGTTTTCCCCCTTGTAACCAGAAGCGGCCTCGAGTCGCTGTGTCCACCTGCAGGCAAACGAGCGATGTGAGAGTGACCTTAGAAACTGGTAGCTTGGTGCTCTTATCCTGACAAGGGAAATGTTTTTGAAAGGCAGTTTGCTGCGCAGTAATGTATTCTCATGATTTTGGGCTTTGGTAGTTTTGGGGGGCAGCAGGAGCCGTGCCCCGGCACCCCCTCGCCCGCGGAGCCGCGGCCCCGGTGCTGGTGGCCCTGTGGGTGGCTGGCACCCTGGGCTCGCCGCGGGGTGCCCGGCGGCCGCTGGTGCTGCTCGGCACGATGGGCTGCCCTCCGTTACCCTGGCAACCGGCAGATGGGGGCTTCAGCGGGGTCAGCGGGGAGGCAGCCACAGCAGCGCGCCGGACGAGCCGCTCAATAACAGCCCTTTCAGCTCTGACAGCTCTGCTCTGGCTGGCCAGAAGTAGTTATCAGATTACTTGTATTAAAACCTAATTAAGATGTGTGCCAGTAAATGCAGCATGGTTATTGGATTTGGTGATTTAGCTGCTGCAGGTTGCTGCAATCCGGTCACGCCATTTCAGCAAATTCAGCTCCATGGAGTAGAGTGAAAACGTTTTACATCAGTAACCTGACTGTACTGAAAGTGTAAATAACCTTTTAATGCCTCTGCCGTGTCAAGGACTGATTCCCACTGCAGGGTGAATGGACACTGCCCACAGATCCTTGCATATTCATTTCTTTCAAATCAACTTTAAAACCCAGAGGAGGGCTGACAGGTTGTATCAGCTTTTCCCTTCACTGCGGATTGCCTGTGGATTAATGGACCTGTGAGTCCCCCAGGGCAGGGAGCTTGCAGCGAGAGCCTTGTGGGTGCCCCCAGTTTAGCAATGTGTCTTTATAGAAAAGAAGGAAGCTTTGGTTTTGACTGTAGGCCGCAGACAAGGGGACAATCTAAATGTAACACCATGGGTGCTAGTCCAGCTTTGTGGTGTTGGGTGCAATGGAAGTTTATTCTGCTGGGTGGAATTCACCTTGGTGCAAAGCTCTGCTTTATGTTTGATGTTTCACCTAGTTTCTGCAGGGTCTTGCAGTGGTTGTCTACCCATAGCTGTCAAAATGTAACAAAAGCTAGCTATCCCTTTCCATTTCATTTCTGACAGGCTAGGGTATAGCCTAATCTCAGATCCAAATTTTACTGCTGTACGGAGTGAGAGATGTAGTCTTCTGCACGTTGTAGCTGCACAAAGTAGCAAGGTAGTTTGGAGCCATTCTAACATAAAGCTGCATACGTGCTCCAAGTACTGAGCATCAGAGCAAAACGTCTACCTTGAAGCATTTATTGCAGCTCGTGATGCCTCAATTTTGTTCTCCTTCTGTGGAACCACTGGTCTCACAAAGCTGCCTCTTTCCTACCTACATGTAGAAATAGGAATTTTGGTTTAGAGTGGTTAATGGAAAATTATTTGAAGGGTGTTATTATTACTACTAAATGGGAGCTTACTCCTTAGTGCCAGGTTGTCCTGTAAGTAGTCCAAATGTAACGTGGTTCAAGAGCTACATGTCTTCACCTCGTACCTTGAAGTAATATGACAGAGCGTGGAGTCAGTTCCTGCCCTTCAGCGCTCCCTGGCCAAGGAGGAGCAGCCGCCCGACATCCCAACTGGACAGCTCTTGCCACTTTGGTGGAAAAATGATCTCATTTGGAATGGAGGGCGAGGATACAGCGGTCACTCAAATGCCCGGGACGCAGTACACGTTTGCCTGGTAGGTGGTGTTGCCAAAGTGAACGTGGCGACGGTGCAACCTCACTCACTCGTATTAGCAAAATGTGCAGAAGGTTCTGTCACCCAGTTGTAAAAATGATGGCAGGCATCGATGTGCAGTTGTAACATATGGGAAGTACAGTGAATGTGGGTGGAGCTGTTCATTTCTCATCTTGAATCATTTACGAGATCAGCAGGCAGGCCAGATACAATGCATATGGGAATGTGTGGCTGTGCTGCACATGTCACACGTAATAGCAGATACTGTGAGAGGGCCCAGAGCTTGTCCTCAGGAGCTAAATGCACCAGAGCAGGCTGGTAGTCCCAGCGTGCAGACCAAGGGCCAGCTTGGCAGCAGTTTTGGGAGAGCAGACTGGTAGACAGAATTTGGGAATTCACGGACCTAGATCTGCACTGACTAGAATTACTCCCTCTTTATCCATCATGACCCAGAATTGTAGAAAGGAACTTTGTTAACCCTGTACTCAAGCACTGGAGATAGATACAGATGATAAAAAGTAAAGTTGTGGCCTGCTAGTCAAGCCTAGCTCCGTGCCTGTGTTACCTTCCTCCCTCTGCTCAAGGGGGCAGTCTGAATGTAACGTGGTGGGTGGTGGTCACAAAACAGAAGAGCGTAATTGAGTAGTATTGCTATAATTAAAGACTTTTCTATTTACAGTAGTTTATCGGAATCACCCCTTGCATGATCTGAAAGGATATAGAGCTTTACAAAAAAGCGCACTAAGGCTTGTATCCAGTAATGTTTTTGAAATTTGCATGGGCTGCCTGTGAGTATCATCTAGTAGAAAGTGTTGTTTTGATGTAAAATTCGCATGAGCTGGAAATGCCTTCTCTCTGGGTGCCAGAACTGGAGGAAGTTCCTCACGCTGAGGTGGTGGCTCTTCAGCTGGAACCTTCTCCCCGCGAGAGGAGAGGCACGCTGGGGAAGGGCCTCTCCTTGGGCCTGCATCAGCGGCGTTTGCTCTCGCAGCCAGAATGGGCCCTACCACTGCGATGGGCAATGCTCACCGCGTTGCTGCAGAGGTGGGGGGAGAGGGGTTGATGTACTTACCCGTGTCTTTAGCTGCCAGTAATTAATAATAATTTTGTGCAAGAGGGTCTCTCAAAGACTATATGATTGTTCTTAAAACAGACTGAAACACTAGCAGAATGGGTAGATCATTAACTGAACGTAGAAGTCAGCAGAAACTTAAATTCTAAGGGCCTGAATCCAGACTGTAGTTGGTAGTTGTTGAGTCGGGCTCTCATGCGTGAGGAGGATTTCATAGCCTCAAGGCTTTAAATAGGTAGGGCAGCACTGGAGTTCTTCCCTTGGCTGTCTGAAGGCAGCACTTTCCAGTTACACTTCCCTACCAGTACTGCTATAAAGTAAGAAGTACTCTAGAAACAAAGGACTGGAAGATGTCTTTATTACAAATGAAGTAGTGCAGTAAGGTCACATCTCCTCCTCAAGTTAAAGGAAATCAATGGCAAAGCAGTGAGCAGAACTCAGCTCTCCAGTCTGAAACAACAATGTTGCCTCCAGCAAACACCACCGTTGCCCTTGCACTCCCTGGGAGCAAGATGCTCATGGAAAAGCTACTATCTTTAAAAACAAAACAAAGAACAGTACAAGGGTGGGGTTTTGTTTGGATGTGGGAGTTTTGCTTTGGTTTTTGAAGTTCCATGCCCCTGAAATCACCTTTAGTAAAGAAATGAAGCATAAACAGCTCCTGTATCAACATGGTATAGTTTGGAAGGTATAGGGAGTGTGAAATTAGATACACAGTGTGTAAGTGCATATTTAGTAGAATATCCTGTGCTATCAAAGTGGTGGGTTTGTTTGCTTCATTGGACGTTTACAACCAGCTGTCGCTGTTTGCAGCTAGCTGCATTTAGTCTTGTTCTGATCCCCAGGAGATGGTCCTGCAGCTCCTCAAATCCCTTTTGCAAGGAGACGTTAGCAGAGTAACAGGACACTATGAAATATGGGCGTTCACAGGGTTTGCTACATGATCGTTGGAGTTTGATTCAAAGAAGTTGGCTGGCAGATACAGAGCAGTAAATACTGGTTTTGACATAGATTTTGGCAATTTTGTTTCAGCTAGATTTTCCTAGCTTTTTATCAAGAAATTTGGGGGTGTTTACTAATGCAGTTATTTGGACAATCCTGATTAAGAATGTGAATATTCAGAGTGATTAGCTTAGCTGAGTTATGACAGCTGTACAAGTCAAAACTACCACAGGGAGCTGAAAGTAGAAAGATTCAGAAAATCACATGCCTTATTGTAAGCGTAGAACTAATTCCATTAAAAACACAGCCTGTATGAGAGAGACAACCTAAAAACCTTGTTCAGCTGAAGCTGTATTTCAATATGTTGAGCAAGAAATAGTTTACAAAAGCAAGTGCAAAGTTTAGATCCTGAACTAACCTTGACAAAAACAGAGTCGGCTCATGCTCCCTAACTGCGTAGTGTTAGATGTGTAGCTTTTTCTCTAGAGCACTGTTATTTAAAGACAAGAAGCTTCTAAGATATCCAAAAGGACTTCTAATTAAAGACATTTCCATTTAAAGAGTGAGATGCATTTAATGTAAAAACACAATTTCCAGCTTATTTGTGTTTACGTCCCTTGCTACAGGTACCAYGCAGGCTTTTTAAATTTTTCACGGCAGGAGTAATGACCAGTCACTGGGGACATAACAAGCCGTACCAGGTTTTGTGATTAAAGAAGTCAAGGTGCGGTTGCCCTGTCTAYGGCAGCGTTGTCCCAACTCGGGCACTTGTTTTTCAGGTGTAAGCAAAAAGCCTCTGCGTGTTCCTTCTGATACCCGCCAGCTTGTTCACTCTGYCTTGCAGCCCCTGGTGAGGAGGACCTTTGGAGTGACGGGTTCTTTACATCCTTCCCAGGAATCCCTGTTACACTATTAAAGGATCTACACTGACGTGCTTAATTAACACTAAGCTTACTTGAAATAAATGTTGCATTCTGTAACGAGTTCTGGGCGTTGACCAGGTTGCAAAGAGCAGCGGACAGAAAACAAAAGTTTTTGTTACTTTAGGTCCGCTTTGTCGCAGGGGGTTGGGATATTTGGATTTGTAATCTGGGCTAGTCTGTGTGTTTCAGGAAGACGGTTATTGAGCAGCTACAGAGTGTGCGGCTTGCTTAGCTACAGATATCAGGATGCAGTCCTGCGGTCTTTACTGATGTCACTTAATGGCAAAGTAAATTCACTGTCATGTCATGATAAGGCTTCTAAATTAGAAGTGCAAACCTTTAAAAGTGCTCGTTTAAAGTGTGAAGATCAAATGTATTGAATGCCCATCCTAGGAGTAATACTTTAGTCTCAGCCCAGCCACCAGACTGAGCTCTGTCATCTGGGAGCTGCACCTGCCAGTGCAAACATCAAAGCTTCTACTGTGAACTCCAACTTCAGATGCTCTGCAACCCTTTTATCTATTTTTTTCCAGGTTACAGCAGCTTGACAAGCACTGCCAGGCCACTGCCCAGCAGTTAGTGGAGTTGCTCAACAAACAGAATCAGCTCTTCAAAGAGAAGCAGCTGCTTACAGAAGAGGTGCAGTTTCTGCGAATACAGGTACTGTGCCAAAAGAAGAGAAAGTCTGAGGGGAATATTCTGCAGCTTTAGCAGAGAAATCCGCCAGCAGTCTCATGTCAGCTGTTGGGTTTTGTTGCTGTTGTTTTAAATAAGGCATTACCTTATGAAAAAAATAAAAATCCATGCAATTGGAAGGAGACTGGTAGCTGGACCTGAGTCCCACTTCAACCTAAACTAAATGAAGAAAGTGTTTCAAGGTGACAGTAAGACAGAAGTTATTCTTGGTGACAGTTCCTCGCTTGCTTATCAGAAGATTTTGTGTTCCTTTTTCAGAGAAGGAAATCCGTTCTTTGACAGCATTAACGTTTAAACAGTAGCTTGATGTTGATGATAGTTTGAGTTTTTTGCTGACATTTGTCAGACTTAAGTCCCCCTACCACCTTGTGATTTCCCCCTGCCCCTCATTTTCAAAAGTCATTTATCTTTCCTGCTGTTCCATGACCACTCACCCAAGTGTGAGATGGAGAGCGTGGCATCGGTCTGCCTGAGCACTGACCACTGCGCTGCATCTCCAGCAGGACTGACTCTTGCTTCTAGTGGTCTCCGGAAAGCTGTGGCTTCTCATGGGCTGTTGTTGCTTTTTTTTTGGCCGCTGTTCTTCAATCAGTCGGTGCTTTGGAAATAAGGGAGAGGACTGCGTGGTTTGGGTTTTTTCCTTTGTCTTTCATTTACTTGTTTCAGAAAAAGACAAACTAACGAGCACAGAATGAGGTTTTCAGTAAAACTATCAACTAATCAAACCCTTGGTTTGTGACTAAGTAAATGAACCATAGCATGATGTTTTCTAACTTGCAAACGAGTGGGTTTGCCCAGGATAACTGGAGTTCTGTTAAGAAGGTAACAAAAGACATTCAGCATAGGAAACTTAGTCCAGTAGCACACCTAGCAGTAAACAGGACATGAATCGTCTTAGAACCTTAAAATATTTAAATCATACTATTTTTCATAGGCTTTTTAGCTGTAGAATTTAATAAATGTTTAACCCAGGAGAATAAAATCCATACTTTGTTATGCCTTTAATCATGTCAGTGTGTTTGGTTTTACAGGATTTCCTGTTGTAGTAGACAAACTTGGTAGCTCAGGATAGTGTAACGTTATCAGCATGTAGTAACTACTGGCAAATTTCAGGGCAACCATAGTGCGCTCTCTATAAGATAGTTTAAAAAGGCGATTGTTCAGAAAAGAAAGTGAAAATTTCTGTTTTGAGGGAAGCACTCTTGGTAATGTGAACAGACTTTACATGGTCCACAGGGATTTCTTTATTGATAATCTATTTTATCTGGAAGTGAGCGTGCTTTTATGAAGTTGGGCAGAAGTACAAAAACCGTACAGAAGAGGAAAAAATCATTCAGATAGTATACTGCTATCAAGACTTGACTGGCAAAAGCTTCCTTCTTTATGTTCATTACCAGTTAATTGTGCTCCAGAGGATACTTTTTAACTTGAGAACACTCAGAAGAGAAGAATGATATAAAAAAATTATTACAAAATGAGTCCTAAAAATCTATTTGCAGCTATTTAAAGCAGCGGTGGTTCTCTGGGAATTGGAATTCAGCCCAAAAGAGCTGCCTGGAATATCAGACAATTGTTTTAAGAAAACTAAAGAACAGTTCACCATAAATGGGAGATACTAACTACAGAAAGACGTATGTAGTTAGTGTAGAAATAGATCTAAAAAAAAATCAGTTGCAGAATCGGTGTTGATCGAAGTTGAAAGTGGCATCATATTCCACATTTTACTGTACTGTTCAACAGTTCTCCTTTATAATCAATGGTTTTTTTGGCGGGGGGGAAGGGGGAGAAACCAATCATACCTAATCTTTTAAAAATGATGTAAAATACACTAACCTAAATGTGCTATTGTATCTTGGAACATAAGCCACCAGTAACTGCAGTTGCATATTTCAGGAAAAAAAATGGGATGCAGATCTGAAACAGGACACAGATGGAATCAAGTAAAAACCTGGATGGATGAAGAGAAATGAGCAGAAGTAGGTATTTTTTCTATATCCTATATATAGAGAGAGGGGAGGGAGAGGAAAGGAGGACTAAAACTATTTGCAGATGTGGGTTGAATCTGGCAAACACTTCAAGACAAAAGGGAGAAGGAAGTGTTTGAAACATTTTTGGGTTTGAAATTGTTGGAGCTTTTTGTGTTTGTTTTTTTTAAGCACTTAAAAATTTAGGACAAGCAGTCCACAGCAAAGAGAGGTTTACCTGACAGAATTTAAAAAAAAAAAAATCTTTAAGATTTAAATTGGAGGGAAAGGTGGGAACTTCTAGAAGCACGCAGATTTTGCCATAGGTACTTTTTGGTCTGGATAATCACTGGGTGTTTGTTTTTTGATTTGGAATTGGTTAGTTTTGTTGCTTCCAGTAGTATTTTCCTTCTGAGGAAGCAGAGTCCTCTCTATTTCTTCAGAAAGGCTACAATTTGTTTTGTAATAAATCATAGAACTTAGTGTCATGTTGAAAGAAACATTATATAAATAGTTGTATTTGGAGCAGTGCTGTTGGAGTTACAGTACTGCTCCATAGTTATAGCTGTTCCTATTGCCTTGTAAGAGTTACTTCACTTTAATTTAAAAGTCCCAGATTTTAAAATTGCATCATTTATTTTAATCTAGCTGACCTAGAGGAAAAAAAAAAACCACTGATAAACCTATAACCTTCATAGGATTTGTTTTCAAAACTCAGGTTACTTCCACTGCAATTTTTATTTCTAGTGTTAGTGTTTGCTGTATGGGGGGGAAGGAAGAAAGAAAGAGGGGGAAAAAAAAAAGATGTCTTTAAATCCAGCTACATTCTGGTGTGTTGAGAGTCTGTTTTTCATGGAAACCTCATTTGACACTGTAAGGAAAAGTCTGGGGTTTAAAGTGAATGAAAAAAAGTCATCATAAAAGAAATACCTGATCCTGCTACATGCTGAATTCCCTTACAGGCGACATGAGTTAAAAGGCTTTTAGCATCCTTGTTGAAGGAGTAACCAAGACAAGTACCACGGTTTTTGAAAACATCTTTCTCTTTCTCAGCAGTGAATTACATGCTTTTAAAATAATAGTTAAATCTCCTATTACTGAAAGAAGCTTAGTATTATTTCAGAATAACCACCTGCCTACATGATGAAGATGCTCAYGCTGTAATTTTCATTTTCACAGAGCTAAAAAGGACCAGTATGATAGTGTGGCCTGACCTTATAGCATGGGCTGTGTATCAGGCCATTACACTAATATTTAATAGATGGCACTAATATTTAATAATGGTATACAGCATAAAATATTCAGGTCCACGTAAAGGTAGTCAAAAGTTTAATTATGGGATTTACACCTCTCGTTTTGAAAGTTTTCGGAAGATTCAAGTTTTGAGTTTCTACCTTTGAAAGTCTCTCTTACATTGCAACTCCCTCCAAGTCAGGAGGGTAAGACCTATTTAGCTCCCCTCCTATATAGGTACTGAATACAAATGTGCATAGTATAGCAAACAAACATCTAAACTGACATCACTGGAAACCTCAGCGTTGCCCACCCAGTAGGAGTATGTTTCTGAAAGCTGGGATGCTCCTCGCTTGCGGGATCAGCCTTGGCGTCCATCAGTTTGATGGAAATAAGTATTTGTCCCAGTTGATAATCCCCTCGCAGACCCCGGCTGCCGGGAAGGGTTGCTGGCCAGCTGAGCCAGCGAGAGCACAGACTGACAGGATTCGGACCTTGGGGATTACCTCCAGCCAGGGCTGTCGTCGTACGCCGCTGCTGCTCTGCCTTCCCTCCTGACGATCTCCTCCTGCAAGCCAGCCCCTCCCTGGCAGGAACCCGCGCTCTCCCTGTGCTCTCCGTATGGCCGAGCCACTAAAACTGTATCTCCTCCCTCGTTACAGATGTCTTTTTCACAGTGAGCATGTCTGTGAACAGACCGCCTTTCTTCTAAACAGAAGTTAAAATATACTCACCCGTGACTATATTCCCATCCTCGCCCCTCTAGTCGCTCAGCRGGAGGTACTGTCAGAATTACAGCTGTTCCTGAGCGGTGGTTTTCTTTGTTTTCTTACATCAGCATGAATTTTCAGTGAGGTCCCAGCAGCGAATGCAGCGCTTGACGTGCTCCCGAGTGCCCCATTTGCTTTTTTTTTCATTATATGTTACAGAAGGGGAGCTTTATATCCAGAAAACAAGTAGCTCATCCATCTCTGATGTCAGAAGTGATTCAGGCTGAGCCTTACACAGCCCTCAACTGTTCTTCAGGAGACCTGAAGACTGCTTAGCTTACTGGGGGGGAGCTCTTCTTTTTTTAGTGTAGTCTAAATGCACAAAAATAGTGCCTCTGCCAGGTGTTCACAACAGCCAGTGACATTCCACAGCCAGGGTTGGTGCTTGCTTGCTTGTTTGTTTTTTGTTTGTTTTTAAGCAGGTGAAAGTCTTCATTACTCCTTGGATAGAGTTTAGTCAGAGACAATGAGAGTTATACTATGACAGGCGCGGATACAGGCAGACCTCTGCTTAATGTCTGACTGCCCTGACGTGATACTTCAAGTGCTGCATCCCCTAGGATTTAGCTCTTCAGATTTTGTGAATCTGCAGCTGTAGGAGGCCCGTACSTCCTATGTGGTGTCTGGCCAGTGGGCAAAGCTGGGGAGCAGCTCAGGAGCTAAGCTTGGCCCTCCTGAGAGCTCCGCCTTGGGTTTTGCAGCTGTGCAAATGAGGCTTGAGGCACCTAAGCCACCGGAGTGCTTTCTAATCAGACAAGAAGCTACTGGCTCCTCTCCCCTCCATTACCAGTACAGTTAACAGTAATTAAACCATTCAGATGTCCATGGTTCTGCTCCTACAGAAACTTCCAACCTGTACACCTAATACCCAACCACCCAGTTAAAACAGATGCCACTGAGGGGAGGGAGCGTTGGGAGGAACCTGGGCAATTTGCACTGCAGAGGTCTGCTCACGGGCTATCAAAGTCTTGTTGGGAGGAGGAGAAACTTTAAGACTGGGAAGGCCCCTGCCCTTGACTACCCAGTGACCAACTCATTTGCCAATTACCTGCTCATTAGGAGTGACAGATTTGTGTCCATTTAGTCAGAGAACTGCATGTCTTGAATGACTGCTTTGGCATCCAGGCTGTTGTATAGTGGGGCACGCCGAGACTCTGCCAGTATTTGCGCTTTATTTTTAAAGCAGTTGAGGCCTGGGTGTAGTCAGGTGGAAAAATGCCTACTTTGTCAATCAAGCTGAGGTGCAGCATCTTGCAAAGCATTAACACTGGGTAACTGTGGTGATGAAAGACACATAGGCACCCTGAGGCTGTGGGGTGGAAGTATTGGTCCCAAAGCCTCTACAGGCAGGGCTAATGAAAGGCTTTTTGTGGCTGTAGGTGACAAGAAGATGAAAATGACAGCTTTTGAGTTAGAGGCATATATGACAGTATGACATTGCCAGGGTAGACATGTTTGGAGTTTAGTGGTACAAAATGCTACTGTCTGAAAAGGAGGACTACCTCGGGCTACAGCTGGGCATGTTCACTTCAGTAGCTGGGGGGGAGAGCAGCGGGCGGACATGCCAGGCTATCAACTGGGCCACCAAGGGCAGCTGTGTGGCAGAGGAATAGGCTGGTTGGGGATGTCGTAAGCCACCCACAACAGCAACAAGTGCCAGGAGACTTCTTCAGGAGCCGAGTGCTTGGCGGGTTTTTTGCCTTTTTAATCTCTGCCTGTACTCTAATGCTGGCCGTACACAGAGGGTTATTGCAGCCTGGAGTAGGTTTCCCCTGGCTGTCGCTAACCAGTCGCTGACACGGAATTCAGGCCCCAAGGCTTTCTGCGGCTGTAGTTCATTTTTCCTTGCACTGGTTGCAGACGCAACTGTAGCAGTTGGTGGTGGTGCATGTATTTTGGGGAAAAAAGTACCATGTTATTGTTCTCAGTTAATTCTTTAATGAACTGCAGCTTCATAAATTCTCCTTTTTTAATTCAGCCCTAATTGCCTTATCAACTAAGGAAAGGGGGGAAAAAAAAAAAAAGCAAAACCCTTTAGTCCTCTAATGCAAAACCAGCCAAAGTAGAAAGTTTATTTTTATTTCTGAGGTCATTTACATTTCTTAAATTCAAATTTTAAACTCCAGTGGCTTAAGTCTAGGTAGCTCCCCCAGCTCCAACAGTTTGGTGTCTCGCTCTTAATTCAGTCCTGAAGTGCTACTGAGGAAGCGCAAACAATAGCCAGGCGAGAGCTTCAAGACCACGAATGAGCCCTCCCGCCAGGGGTTTCCTACCAGCACCCAGGCAGCAGCTCCCGTTCTGCTGCAGCTGCCCGCCACGTACGCACGCTGTACGATTCTCAGGAAACACTCTCTGGCACAAACCTGCCGCCTCCTTCCTGGGAACGCGAAGGGGCAGGATCTTAGACGAGACCCAAAACAAGAGCTCAGTTGGTTATTTACTGCTAAACGTGAACGATGGCTAAAGCTCATGGAGATCCTGTTTTTCAGAAATCAAATAGCTCTTGTTCTTGCTACCTGTAAGACTTCTGATCGTAGAAAGAGGCGAGGACAGCAGGCCCACAGGAAGTGCAGGCTTTGAAACAGCRGTTGTCTACATTACCACAGTCTTAACCATTTCTGTATTTCTCTTCTAAGAACTCRCCCGCAGGCTGAAGTGACACGAATGAGAAACACAAGCAACGCGCTACAGCCTACTTACACGTCCGAGGTCTCTTTCTTTTATCTTTCAGGTCTGCTCTGCACCCGGCTGAATCTTGGGCGAGTCTGAGGCTCACCCAAAGACACCTCTGCAGAAAACAGGCACGCTTGCTGGCTAATTTCAACTGGTTTCTATTTGTTTTTAACTACGGAATCATAAATATTGTGAAGCATTAGCAGTCTACCAAACTTCCTAGGAGGACAGCTGAGACTTTTCAGAAAAGACTAGGCTTGCAAGCCAGTTTTAACATCTATTACTTAGTGTGGACTTAATTCATAATTTGTACAATTTTTTATAAAATGTTTTTATCTATTTTTATAATTGAACATAGGTGTCTTATTTACAGACTGAAATACCAATAAACTTAATTGGATTCTTATTTCCCTCGTTCTGTCCTTCTGAATTCAAGGGAAAGCGTGGGCATGGGGAGGAGGGAGGAGGGGACTGTTTGTAAGTCCTGCACAAGCACACTGCGCTCCTGTTTGTAAACTCATTACCAGAATCTACCTGGGAACTTTATTTTTGCAAGGTATTTGTCACTTTTGATACAAAAGTGAGAGTCCCAACAACTACTTATCCATCAGAAGAGCACAAAAATGATTGAGAAATATTCCATGTAACATGGAAGAATTTCCATGGGGCAGGTTTCCCTTCAAAACATTCACCGGATAAAGCCTTTAAGAGAAAGGAACCCGCAGTTAGTACAGATAAGCCTTTAAGCGAGGTGCCCGGCTCTCAACCCTGAAGTGGTGATGCTAGACTTTTCCACCAGCAAATATTTAGCAGTCTCAGGGATGGGCACCAGCTGAACTTGGCTTCAAATTATTGAACTCAAAACATTTGGAGGATACATTTGGAGGGCTTTTTTCTGGTTAACTGCGCACTTGTGTTTTTAAAAGTTACTTTCCAAATGCCAGACTGTTTCAGAAAGAATTTATCTGAATCTCTTGCTAACTAGTGTAGGATAAACTAAGTACATAAAAAAATTTCTACATCTATTATCCTCAGTGTAGTTGTAGAATTGCACTAGTAAAGGGGGAAAAAAGGCGCAAAGACCAGTTCCCCATTAATAAAGCTACCTCAGCCAGCATGGACACAAAAAATGTAACAAAAATAGGAGTAACAACACGTGCAGTAAGTTACCATTTGCTGTGGGACACAATCTTTCCTTCCCTTGTGTTTTAAGAATTATTAGTGGTACAGCCCTAACATCAAAGTGGTTTTTCCTCCCTATTTCAATTTCCTGCCATATTAAACTGCCAAACACGTCTGATCACCTCCCTGAACTGCTCCACCAATATGACAATAACCATGCTTAAAACGGCCTCAGGTCTTCAGGGACAAGAAAGCCTGATGAAGAAAAGTCCTCTCTAGTCGAACTCCGGGTGTTCCACAGTAATCAGGCTGACAATTTTTTAAGTGTCACTACTTTATAGATGGTTACACAGGTTAAGAATATACATTTATAAATGTAGGAATATGCAGACTTCTTTAAAAAATTTATTTGTTATTATTCCACAGCATAAATCTGGGTTTAAATAGGAGAAAGTGCCTATAGGCTACGCACGCAAAGGAACTTGGGCACCTAGTCCCAACACTTAGGCTTCACTGAGATCCCGGCCCGAGGCACGGCTGGACCCTCAACCTTTCTGGACCTGCCTCACCTACCAGGTGGCTTCTGGTGGCTGCGTGCAGAGCACCGCCAGCCACCCGCGGGCACGTACGTGACTTTTTTCAACAAAGCATCCTGGGCTGCAAGTACATGCAGCTGGAAGGAGGTTTTCATACTCATCCCAGGCGTGGGCTCAATTCATTATGTTGCTGGGAGTCTAGAAAGAATCAATTTCCCTGCAGCAGCTACTCTACTTCGTAGCAATTAATTAGTCATTAAGCACAGACAGCACCAGGTCTACCTGTCTCACAGTCCCCCCCACCCCGCCCCCACTTCTACTTAGGCACAAAATGCTTTGTTTTACCAAGTTTACAAGTGTCAGACCGGGCGATCGAATGCAGGAAATCCCAGGTCTGCAGCCAGAGCGCGACCCACGACGCAGGATGCAGCCTGACCAGACAGTCCTGCCGCTGCCGCGGTGAGTCCTGGTCACTGATCTCCTAACATGACTGAACTAGTGGCTGGCTGGCTGTCTCATGCTCTTTCCTATTACAAGGTGGGAGAGAAGAAAAAGAAGGGAAAAAACCTGAGACCTGGATGAAGCACCTCTATTCCAGGGAAGCGTTCATGTCTGAGAACTCAGCTAAAACCCAGACGACCAACTGCTTTAGGGACACTCAGCCCTCCCGACCGGCTGGTCCAAACAGCCCTGGACCAGCTTGCGGGCTTCAAAGAGTCCCACTCTGAGGTGCCCTGCGAATCCCACCTTCCCATTTTTTCCTCTCCTTACCCTAACACATGACCTAGCTGTGGGATGTGAGGCTATGAATTTCATCAGATGACAAATCACTTAAATCGTGGGTGTTCTGACAGGAACGTAGCCCTGCGTAATCATTACTTGAAAAGTGTAACCCAAATTTACTTTTACAAGTGACATACACCTCACAGAGTTAAAATGAACCGCCTGTATGGAAATAGCCTTGGTCCAAAGCACAGATACATCTTGCTTAGTCATAAAAACTTTTTTTTTTTTTTGACAATACTGTAACTTAGTAATTTACAAGCTGAAACTGATCACCCAGTATTTGAAATACGTCACAGCGAGTTACAGTTATCACTAGGACTTCACAGCAAATAAAACTTGTAACTAAACATGCACAGATCATTATATATACAGTGATAAAAAAATAATGATGTACATTTTCTTGTAAGAAGAAATTAAGTAAATTCTTTGTGCATTTCAGGATTGAAACATCTAACCTATATAAAATTACTTTAAAATATGAAGTAAATATTTAACCCAAAACTTGAGAAATCTTTTGTAATCTGCAATATAGCCTTTGCATTTCAGTTTTTCTTTCTCTGACACAGAACAACTTAGGAATTTTATCCTCTAAGATATTTAATAGTAATGTGCAGATATAAAAAAATACGTCCTTTGTGGCAAGCTTGAACATATATATATATATATATATATTTACAAACCTCCAGAACAAATTAGCATTAAAAAACACAGAAGTAGCAGATTGACATAGTGCTTTATTTAAGCTGTCTGTACGAAGGAAAATAATGTGCATCCCTATCATATACGTGTAAAAATACTAAGGATGTACAGTGTACAAAAACAGTTTCTTGTAGTTATTTCACATCCTTGTGGGTCATATACTTAAGGAAATAAACAGTTTAAGTATGACCAACAGTAATACGGTTTCTTGGGTTCATAGTCGTGTCTGCGTAATATCCTTAACCATATGACTAGATCTTGCATGGATCTAATGAAAGAACTAGCAAGGTCAAGAAATGTCACAAACTCTAAAGCTACAGGGAGGTAATTCAATTACCAATTTAGAGGTTTTTATTTAAATAAATACTTTACATTTCATGCTTGCCTGTAATGCACTACCAGGAGCAAGATAAGGAAATTCTACTGTAGACAGTACAAACAGTAGCAGCAAAGTGTGTACATTGAGGTGTAATATATAGACCCTGCAGTTAGTAAGGAAAGACCTTACTTTTGTACTCTAGGAGAAGCACATGGCCCCTGCAAGAACAGTCAGCTTTAAGAAGCCGCAAGTAAAGATGGAAAAAAACGTAAAACAATACTGGAATAAACGTTCTTTAAGCAACAGGAATGTACTGGAAGATGGATTAGTGTGGAAAGCGAAGCTGTGTGCAAAACTGCCAAAATCCAAACAGAAATGACCTATTTCCTCCGAGATGGCTGCAGTACAAGAGGGCATACAGTATATGTCATGGAAGTCAGTACAAGCTGGAGTCAAAGCCTGAAACGTACTGTGCTCAAAAGGCTCGCCCAGCTAACCAGCCACCACCTCCTGTCCAAATCCAACCACAACTGCGAACAGCAAAAGAAGAGCTTCAAAAGTTTCTCTCGGCACCGCTCGCCCGCTTGTCTTTCATGTTTCTAACACTGGTAAGAGAGAGAATCCCCCAACCCCGGGCAGCACAAAGTGGCCGCTGACTCTCTCTGTAGCATAAACTTGATCAATGACGTTTTGGAAGGCAGACAATACAATGCAAAGTGAAGTCTTAAAAGGTTTTCAAATATTTCACTGACCGCATTCTAACTAGCTGCGCGATGGTGAGCTAACCACAGGGTTTCTTCTGCACGCGAGGAACGGCTGGCCAGAGGCACGGCGCCAGTTGGTCATTAGCCAGAGGTGCCCTGTGTCAAGAAACTTATTGCTATTACAAGCTGAAAACATAGGGGAAAAAACACAGGCATATAACACAGATTTTGAATCACCATAGTTTTAGTCTGTAAGTACGAGGCCTTTGCAGAGAACTAATTAATGCCCGTCTATTAAGTACTCGGCTATTTCAGTCACTCGCTCACTGTATCAGTGTAGACACCTCTACGCTACTGGTGCAGAACAGACCTGCGACACATTTGCTGTGCTCCTCTCTCTCCGTAGAGGGATAATCTCTACATGTGTTTAGTGTTACAAGGTGACAGAATGAGATCCTATGTAGTTAGAATATACATCATGATATATTTCTGACTGATTATCCATCCATTACTAAAGATAAAACACGAAACATGAAAAATTGTCTAAATTAGTCTGCGTCTTTAGCTGCCTTGCTAAAATGCCCATCTACCCCTTGACCGTCCCAGCACATGCACTGCCAGCAGTGGGCTTCATGCTAGGGCACTCAACTTTCCGCATCAAGAGGCTAAGGCATCCGCGTAGGAACATCTCTCCTTTCAGACTCACCTACTCATTCACACAACGCAACCAGTAATACTCTGCGATATCACAGTCTTCGTGGGAGCTAACAAGATCTGAACGCAGAGATACTTCGAATGATAATCCCATGGAGTCAGGGTTTTCAGATGTCGTTAGCAAGGGCACGTGCACACTATCCCTGCACTGCGTAACATCCCGACTCCTAGCACCAAAGGGTTTATTATTAAGATTATCATTACTGAAGATCAAAGCTAAAGTTTATGCACACGTTCTGTTAGATACAGATCTTCGGAAATGGAAAGACGTTTTCCTATCAGTGGAGCGTTTCTCGTAATGTTTTAAATTCAGTCAATCAGGTACCACGATTACATGTAACATGCTGGGTTTTGGGACTCTTTTGGTTGAGGGCAAACCTTCCTTGAGAACGGCTGATCCCAGAAATTTACTATTTTAATTATTAAAATAAAGTGCTTTTCTTGTAATCGCTGTGGTCTCGTTGTTCAAATGCAATTCCTTCATATAGAACAGAAATTTTCTGTTGTGCTGTCAGGCTCTTACATTACATTTATCCTCAATGGAGCACAAGATGTAGCTTTTTTGTCTGTTTCTTTTTAACCCTTTGGCACATGAAGCTGGAATTCCTCACCTCCATTGCCAAACAATTAGAAGACAGTATTTCATTCACAAAAATCTGGTTCTAAGCAGTATGTACAATTTCAGAGCCTTGTTAAAATTTCCACATGGGAGAAAAGTGCATTAATCCCTTCAGCTTGTACAGTCCTTCCATATATTACAAAATTAACTGCTATAAGCCTGTTCTATCTAAGATGTAGCAGCATTTGCAAACATGACACATACAATCCTTATCTCTAAAAATAAATACTACCGCAGTATAACCAAAAAACCAAAAAAAAAAAAAAAAAGAAAAAGAATATTCAGAGTTAAACACCTGGACAAAAAGCTAATTCACAAACTCAAAATAAAAATGAGTAAGGCAAACACCTGTTTACCTTGGTGCACACATTTTGGTGAAAAGCAATACCATTATGCCTGTCTACATTCTTCAGCCATCACATGTGATGTATATCATGAAAGAAAAAGAAAAGCATGAGAAAGATGTTATCTGGTGCAAATTATAAGACCCCTTAAACAACTTCAACTGCTGCTTTTATACCTTCATTTCTTGCATGTATAATGTTCGATTCTCCATGATTGCACATGAACCTGGAAGTTCTAAGTGGCAGGCTGGGTGAGTCCAGCCCTTCTGCTTCTTCTGTAGTATCCAACAGTAATTAAAAAATAATATATATATATATTTATATATATCAACAGTTTAAGTCCTTCTCTCAAACGTTTCCCAAACAAATTCCAGCCAGATGTTAATGACAGAGACCTGCTTCAAGTAATGATATGCCTAACAAAAACCTTGCATATGTACATCACCACCCCTCTCTGTTTCCTTGTTCTAACCAGCACAAACAGATGCAAGAAAATGTTATAGACTAGTCTTTTTAGACTAATTACAATTTTGATTCATCTTCTGGAAGAAGATAAGCTGGACCAACACGTTTTTTGTTTAGCCTCCACTGTGAGGAAAAATAGATGACTACTTGTGCACAAAGTGTACAATGCTGAAGTCAAGTCATCTACCTTCAAAGAAACTGTTAGTAACTTCTTGACGTTGCTATTATACTGAGACTGTGGGCAGCAGCAACAGCAGGAGAGCGTAGTAGAGAAAATCTCATATTTCATGCAAAACCAAAATGGATTTTAGGTAGGTTTGCGAAACAAACGTTCAATTTGGAATGGTCTCTGAAAGTGCCCCTGCTATCTTAAATAGTATCTAGTACTGGTGGTGATGTTCAGGACTCATTTTCAGTGATAAACCTAGGATGACAGTGAAGCAGCAGAACAAAAAAGTTATTCTCGTCCGCTTGCAGAGTAGGAAAACTGGGGGAAATGTGGCCGCCTCTCATTGTCCATGCAGTCCATACCATCCTCGTCATCTGTATTAAGGGAGAAGTTCAAAATGTCATTATACTTGCAACAAAATTTTATTATTCACCTGATACGCAGTACATCTTTCAAGGTTCAATGCTGAAGTTAAAGGCTCAAGTTAAAGTAAGACTTTATTCACGTGAGCTTATGCTCATACAGTAGAATGATGCTCACTGAAAGGACATCCTTTCAATAAGTCACCATTTATTTCAGGGTGGGTTGGTTGGTTTGTTTGTTTTATTATGACTATCACCTGAGAACTTCAATCATTACTACCCGTTCTAGGCTAATCAAAACATGCCAGCACATCTAGCTTCTGGTAGCACAGAAGCCAATTGCTGATTGAAGCAGCCAGTTTTCATTGTTTCTTGAGCTGAGTTCAGAAAATTATCATCTTACTGTAGATATATTTAAATATTCCTCCATTTCGCAGGGGGTTAAAAGGAAAAACAGCTACAAAATGAACAATTCATGCAGGTTCTATGTGTTTCAATTCTTACATATTATTTTTTAGTAAACTGTTTATTTTTACAGTATTTACTGGGATCAGAGGAAACACGGACTAAGCCAAATTCATAAATATTTTTATTTACATAATTCCTGCAGTGCCAATGGAAACCAGGCACCAGATGTTGCCTAACTCTGAGAATCTGGATCTACATTCTCACATGGATTTTTTTAACAGTGCTTATCCTTAAAGACCCCTATTGAAAATGTTATTCTAATGATGTATTTATATGCAACCTTTCTTTTGTATCTTCATATATTCTACATATAAAAACTAGAGTTAATGCAGGTTTGAGCAATTGCTATGATTAGGCTGCTTGACTTCAACAGTGCCTCTCAGTTCTGTAACTTCGAACACAATCTCCCTTTTACACTGTCAATTTAAATTAGGTTAATGTACAGAGCTTGTTTGTTTTGCTATCAGTTTGATTACTGCAGATACAAGATACAGTTTCAATAGTCACTTAGTGTGATTTGTAGAACTTTGATATATAAACAACTGGCCTAAATGTTATGAAAATATTTCCGTAACTATGAAAGATCTTTAGTTCAGCAGTAACTTTCTGATACACAGTTACCAACCCTCCATCTCTAAAACACATTTTAACACTTTTTGCATAATCACATCAGGCAGAGGTGATACCATATGGCAGATAATACAGTTACTTGTAGATTTTAAAAGAAAAATAATTAAAAATCATTTCCTGTTGCAATACCCAGAAAAGGGAAAACCCCGTGTGGTCCTTGAACCACTGCAGTTCACTAAAAACAGCAGCAGTTTTCCAGATCTACCTGGCACAAGAGAAAATTCACCTTTGTGCTGCTGGCGATGCTACTTACCGCAGCCTCAGGAGAGGCAGCCCTGCCAGCTCTCTGGGAGGGCTTCCCACGTCAGCAACGCCACAGCTGATCTCTGCACTGCTGCTGGTCATCACCCCCCATTTTATTATTCTTATGACTGGGGTGGGGTTGCAGTTGGTGCTAAGTTTCATCCTGCAGCAGCCACACCATTACCAAAGGCCAAGATAGGTACTTTAGGTAGGTAGGTTGTTTCCCTGCATTGGTACTGATCACCTGCTCTGAATTTGATAAATTTAAAGCTGAAGCCTTGGTAGCATCCACATATTTTGTATTGCTTCAACCTTCAATGGATAAATAGCCATTTGCATTGTATATGTGGAGTTTCAAGAGATTATGACTTTATGATATTGAATCAATAGACTCCAAGTTAATCCAAATTTTAGCAAAATTTGTTCAAATTACAAATACAAATTCTTCTCAAGAAAGACGGGAGAAGAAAGGGTTATTTTTTTTTTCACAGCAGGAAGACTTAAAATCACTTAAATGACTGTTCAAACTCTACAAATGCAAAATCCAGAAAATACTCCACATCTGTACACCAACCGAAAACTGCAGCTAAACCTGGGAATCCTAAAACACCAAAAAATGAGCTAGCTCTATGAATGGGTAATCAACCTTAACTATAGCCTTTATTGTCCACCTTTGTGATCCTCCTTCCCCATCCCCCAATAAAAAAAAAAAAAAAAAAAAAAAAAAAAAATCTCACTTTTAGAAAAAAAATTCATTCAAGAACTCAGCAGCAAGGTTTTAACTGCTCTGGCTTGGTAGGTAACTCTGTTAAGTCCTAGCTTGGCCGATCAGATCACGATTCTTGTGTATGTAGCAGAAGATGACAAAAATACAAACTGTGGTAAAATAACATTCACTCCAACAAAGAAAGTCTGTGCAAGACCCAGTGGAGTGGTTATATCTATATTAATAATTTCTTTAAGACCTCTGCTGAAGCACAGGACTTGATAGGAGATTTCATTTTCAAGTAATTGATACCTACACAACAAACATCCACTTGTCGCTGGCAGGTCTTTTTTTTTTTCTTTTGGTCTTCAAAGTATTTTAAAATACGCATAACTCACTAAACCTAGACAACCCACTGAAGCCACTAGCAGTGTCCACGTGCTTAAAGCAGGGTCCGCGTTCCAAGTACTTTGCTGAACTGGGACCTTAAGTGCCAACCAGCAAACATTTGAAGCTGCTGTTTTCCCTTATTTAAAAAGAAAAAAAAAAAACGAAAACACAACCCACAGTGATGTAATATTCTAAGCTTTGTAATTACTCCTTCTTTAAAAGAACACTATCATTGAGACTTACTCGTACACACTTCCATATGAAGATTTTTACTAGTAACAGTGAGAATAGCTTTTTCCATTCAAACAGAGAAAAACCTTACACAGTGCTTTATTACAAACTGATTATTTTTAAGTTATGCTTATGCATAACTTCTGACTTACATTTTTCAGGCGGCGTTATTGTAATAGTCTGAGCTGTAAATTCTTCATCAAAATACCTGGTGTCTGTCTCAGATGTCACTTGAGGTTTAAAAGGAGGTACAAGCTGAAAGGGACCAAGAAACAAAATGAAATTACTCTACCTGAAGCCAGCCAAATTACTACCACAAAAACAAATAAGTTGTTCTTTTTCCCTACACCCCAGATCAAACGAGTAGGTCTGTGGAGAGGCAGCTGAGTCTCTTAACTTCTAGTAAGAGATAGAAGCCATTAGAGTCAATCCCAAAAATACTAGTTCAGAATCTACCTAATAGCACAACATGGCTAAATTCCAAGTATCACTCTCACATGACTTGCAGATAAATTGAGCTGCATACAGATAATTACCTAGAAACTCTTCAGGCCATTCTAATTACCCGCATAGATGTCAGGCAAAGGCAGCTCTAGGTACTTCACCACAACTGGGTGGTATAAATAGCTAAGGCAAAAAGGACTACACAGAGAGCACAGTAAGCACGATGATGTTTCTTCCCCCCCGCCCCGTCTTAAGGCCTACATCTGAACTTACCTTTAGAAAAAATTACATGAATGTGAAAATAAATTTTACATTTGAAAAAAGGCCAGTTCATGCTTCAGTGAGTTGCTGGATCTAATCCTGCCTACTGCTTTCACAGTACAGTGCGGTATTTCCCAGCAGCAAATCACTAGTATTCTCTCACAGCTCACAGGCAGGACTTCCTTGCCCCTCTTTTGAACCAGCCTTGCTATCCACCTTCTCCTCCAGAACAGCAGCCTACAGGCCAAAGCTTTTCACTGGAAGGCATATTCAGTATGGAATATCACACTGCATGGTGCCAGTCCAAAACGATACAGCAGTTTAGTATGTATGATACTGCAAATGGGGGGGGAGGGAGAGGGGGATGACAATGTTTCGGTTTGTACCTTGGAGCCCTTTGGTGTTATCTCCTCATATGCAATTTAAAATACACACCCTGCAGATAGTATATCAATTTCCCTTTCTATATAAGAGGTTACATTATGGCTCACTGATACTATCAGAGCTTGCGTGTGGTTTTCACTAGTTTCATGTTATTTCTCTCCTCAATTCCTGAACACCAACACCAAACAACTAATTTGTTCATTTACCCCACAGCAAAGGAAGCGCAACTGCTGTTAAACCCCCTCCCCTCAGCAAGTTCAATACACTAGACACAATTTATGATACACGATGGACATTGCAGAAACTCTTCTTTTTGATGATATTTTTTTACAATAGTAAGAGTCTTCGTTATTTTACTATGTTCGATGCACAAGACTTTTTTTTTTTTTTTACAGCTTGGAGAGATCTGCATGAACTGGTGAATGTTAGAAGCAGCTCTGGATGTCAGTGCTAACCAAAGGAGACTACACAATCCACAAAGAGAGCCATCCAAAAACCAAAAAATCTAGCCTGCCCTATGAGGACTAGACTGTGTAAGTACATAGTGCTGTACGACCAGCCAAAGAAAGAAGGCTTTCAACAAGATGCTCTTCACAGTAGATCTCTATCCAGAAAATTATTAATTCCTAATACTTTACAGTTTGGGATGAGGCATAAAAGATTAAAATGTGGTAAAGTGCATAAATGGGGCACTTAAACAGCAAGACAACAGCAAAAAAAACCTAAACAAAGTATGTGTAGGTGCATACACTCACACAAAACCTCTCTCCATTTTTTATCACCATTACAAATGCACACACAAACGCCCATTGCTTCCAAATCCAGGTTGAAAACTGCCACCCAGTTCTTCTCATGTTTTCCTTCTCACATAGGATATATTACACTGACAGCTGGTAACATGAAAGCCATGTTAGCTGGAGAAAGATACCTTCACTACACCTTGCAATATGAGAACCACACCAGAACGCTGGGTGGTTCTTTGGACATGGGACCAGATTCTGCCGCCAGCCCTCCCAGGATACACCTACAAGTCCTTCAGCATTACCCTTCATTCAACAAATTGACTCATTTCTCCCCACAATAGTTTATTTGTCCTTTTGAGTATATACTAAGAGCTCTATTTTATCTGATCCAAAACTTCAGTAACAGTCCAAGCAATTATTAAGCAAAAATAAATCTATCACTTGCATATACTTAAAACGGTACGATAAATCTGATTAATACTTTTACAAAACTAAATTCAGTTTTCCCTTACATTTTCCTGAATGGAAAACATACAACAGCAGAGGGGTATTTGAATTAAAGGTTTTGGGCATTGTAGGATAAATGCTTAAGGAGCTAACATATATAAACTCAACATCAGAAGAATCTTCCGGGTATAAATCCAGTTATATCCAGTGTTTAAAAACAAAGTATTCTGTTCTATTGTACAAATTCCTGCACTTTTACGAAAATTATTTTTGTATGCATCCTGGCCATCCCAATCAATTCTGCACTATTAAAACAGATTTCCAAAGGTGTATGTCCCCCCAGCAAAGCAGCCACACAATTCCTAAGTTACTGTAGGGGAACATTCCAGAACGCCATTTTTCTCATTTTTCTGTCTCAGAGAAGAACACTCAAAAAGTCAAAAAGAAGATTACATGAAGCCAAGTAACATATGCTACTCAAGGCCAAGTGACCACCACTGCACATCCTTTTAAAAGACACTTTCACAGGTCTCAGCAACTGAAGTAAATGTTTGATAAATTCAGTATGAAAAAAATCCATTAGATAACAGGTTATTATAACAATTTTACTACTTCCCCGATCGGGATCATTTTTCCAGATCAGAAACAGAAAATGCCATTTCACAAGAATTAAAACTTTTCATATGAAAATACAAGCTTAAGAAAAATTTTCTTGTTTCTGAAGTCAAGGACAAGAAACAATGTCTTTCCAATGGCGTGATACACATCTCCACTAGAACAAACCACTCTTGCTATGAAGTAAACCAGAGACCTTTCATGCTACAATTACTATGTGAAGAGAAGGAGAAAACACACACTCTGCAGTCTTTAACAACTGTGATTTAGGTCAAAGTAGCGAATGAAAAACAAAAGGAAGGGCAGGGTAAGATCATAATATACAGCAATGTACGGATCTGCAACTGGAGAGGAAAAAGATAATGCATTAGCTGACAAGTTTCTTCCTCAAAAACTTACTGGCTAATTACTGGTTTAGTCAGGGGTTTTTTTCCCTTTTTTTTTTTTTTTTTGTTGTTTTTTTTGTTTGTTAAGATAGTGCAATTTCTTTCTGGAAATCTAATTAAAAGGCTTGACCCATTCCGAGAGGCAGGAATCGGTCCTCTTTTTTTTTTTTGTCCACTGAAATGAACAGGCCTCACTACGACTTTAGACCCCCTTGTTCTCTCCATCTTCTGAAATAGTAATGGTTATGAAAATACTTTGAAAACTTCATTTTAGGAAGAGAAGCACAGTACTAAATGACTCTTAAGGAACAAATAACTACAATAATAATTTCAATCAGGTATGAAAAGCACCATTAAAACAAATCCATCAATCATGGGTGATGGGAGGAAGTTGGTGCTCCAATCCGATGCTCAGTAGCTAGGCTTAATAGAAAACTGTTTATCAATAACATCCAGTAAGTCAGGTGGTGAAACTTCCAGTTATGCCAGAAGTTTAGCTGTCTGGGGAGGCGAAACAAGTAAAACACACAGAACTCCAGGCTGTAACCAGAAGGGAGGAACCCGATGCAAATTTATGTCACTGGTGTTTTGAGATTCATCTGTCTTACAGCAGTACCTGTCATATCCTGGACATTAAAAGCAGTCAGAAACTTCAGTGACTGCAAAAACAAACCATGCAGCCATGTGGCTCTCCACAACAGCTTACGCTGGTATTTATACAAGCCATACCCTCACATACACCAACCATTCCCTACAGCCTATGGGAAAGAGAAAATGGCAGCTGAGATTAAGACGCACAGATACAACTCAACAGAGAGCAGCAGGAAGGCTTCTTAATTCTTTCCATAAACTTTGCCTTCTTCCCTCACAGCATCATTTCCACCAGCACAGCTGTGAGGACATCCAGAACCGGGGATCACTCCTTTTGACCTGCTCTACCCCACCTACAGCAAACCAACTGCAGCTAAAGTCTTGTGGACATCTCACTCCAGACTCCTGATATGCCACCAAAGGCACACCTCCCCCTCCGCCAAGTAAATTCTTTCTCTGACCTTCATATAATTGTTGGGATACTTGCAAGACACACTCCCAATTCTAATGGGAGAAYCTCTAAAATAATTTACTGATTCCTGCAGAATTCTTGTCAAGAAATGAGGAACCAGCACATGGAGCTCAGGCATCACCTCCAGAAGAAAATGAGAGAAATGCAGTTAAGAAATCCTTTCCTAACAACCTTTCAGACAAAGCAGAAGCACAGAGTATGGTATAAATGATGCATGCAAGTGTATGCAGAGGGACACGGTACTTCAACACCACATTCAGGAGACTGGAGACAGAGCCATTCAAGACAGATTTTGTAAGCCATGTCACCAACACGCCAGGCCATGCTACAGAAACTTGGCAATCATCTTTCTGGAGGGGTGCCACCTTTGTTCATTAATTGTCAGATCTTATTTTAAAACAGAAAGCAAAATCTCCGCAAATTTCAGCTGTAATGAAACCGTTAGAAAGACAAACAAGGTGCAACTGCTGCAGAGATAACCACTTAGATTGACACAGAGCCTGAATAAGAACTCAGAAGCTTCTCCATACATCCCAAGGGAGACTGAAGCTGAGGCTCAGTGACAAAGAACAAAACACCCAACATTACAGCTCTGATGATCACAACATGAAAATGCCTCTCTACACCCAGCGGCATTTCATGTTTGGTGCCACATGGAAATGGTACCCAGCTGCTATCGCCACAGCTTTTCCCCACTTCTGACCTGAGAAGTCAGGAAGTCCAAGAGTAATGTGAGCACCGCAAGGCACATGCAGTAACCTGCATCCAAAAGGAGTAAGATGAGCTTTTGTTAAGCACAGGCCTTGTCAGTCTGTGTGAAAATCGCACTGCTCAGTCCCGGCTGCCAAGCTTTAGTACAGGACGATTTTCCTCCTCTAGTGGTCTGTGCAAATTCAGGGAGAACACACTCGAACCAGACAGGAGACTGCACCTTCAGCACCCAGCAATTTACTCTAAGGACGAGAAATACAGATTTTCTGTGTTCATGCATTACACACACACACACACACACACACACACATATATGTGTACAAACAAGGAAATAAAAGTCTAAACTCAGTGTGAGTTCACTGACTATAAGAGTTGATGTTCAAGACAAAAATCCAATTTCACACCCATCTGTCAAGCTAAATCTGCCCCGGCCATTTCCAAGGCTTGGTGTTAGAAATGACAGCAGAAGCAGTATCAAATTCTTAGTGTCTTCATTATCTCCAGTGAATGGCATTTCCATTTGGCATCCACCAAGAGCAGTGTGTCAGAAACACCACTGTTTTTCCACAGTTCAAGACCTGGGAAACTTGCCACCCATCTCTCCAGGGAAGGAAAGGGGCAGGTACAGTACCTGACTGTGACAGTCACACAGAGATGAACAGACAGGCTCTATCCTACACCTTGAGCTTTCTCATGCTTAGTGAATAACTACACAAATACTTCAGTACGAGAGAAAATATGTAATGTTATTTGCTCAAAGATAATCTGACGGGAATCATTTGTCTTGGTGTTGTATAGGAAGTGGCTGAAGCTACTTCAAAGTAACTGTGATGCATTCGATCTGCCAAATGAAAAATATGATGCTTAAGAACATCAATCTGATCTTCCTTCTTCTTTTAATTTAAAGGCAATTTTCCTTCCAATGAACTCAAAATTAACACTACTGTAAGAATCTCATCCACCAATAGACTGCAGCTGAATAGTACTCTCAGATAAAGTGTGAAAGRAATAAGAGGAGCAGCTATACACCACCCCAACTGAATTATTCATTTATAATAAATAGACTAGACAACTAGATTATAATCTCAAAACTCTCAAACACACTAATTCTTTATGTATCATATAAATACTACAGAGTGAGCACTGTTGTCAATTTCAGGTTTTATTCTTAAGGAATAACTATTTGAATCTAACTTATGGTTCAACTTCAGTATGACATCCCAAGTTGTCCAACTAAAAAAAATCACTGCCGCATCCCAACATGTATGCCTCTTCTTGATTAATAAATTACAATGTATGAGATGAATTCTGCTTTTCTCACAGCTTGTGTATTTTGAAAATTTATTATAAAAATAACTACAAAACAGGTATTTCAATAATGTCTTGTATTGTCATCATATGCTGTATGTCAACAATTTCCATCTAGTTTATTATTCAAGTCTGACATATGTCAAAAACTGTGTCAAATGTTACAGTTCTTTCTGACTATGAAAGTTAATTAAGCATTGGTAATTAAATGTTCATGATTTGATGTCCAGAAATCAAACTTTCATCTACCTTAAACTTTCCTGGAGAACCAAAACTGCAAGAGACAGATTAGCCAAATCAGAATGATGGAAAAAATAAATTATACTGTGAGAAGAGAATGGGTCACATCACTGAACTACCCGAAATACGCCTTTGTATTTCATCACAAGCATCCTCAGCTGGAAGTGCTGAAAACGTCATAATTCACAGACAGACTTCTCAACTCAAAAAAAAAAGTATTTGTATTAACAAACTAGCTAACTTCCTAAATGACAGTCCAAGTAAACAGTCTATTTTCACATAAACTGAAATTCATTAACTTAGAAAATACCACAATAAAACATTTTAAAAGGACACTAGCAAAGCTTGTCTCAAAATTTTATATTTTTCTGATGCGTATCTGTTAATACATGTTCCCTCATCTTTTTAAGCTCCCGTCAAAGCAAACTCTTGGTGACCCTAAAAACCATGCAGAGATACTAACAGCACAGAACCTTAGTTCAGTCTTTCAACATTAGATCCTCAACAACAGTATTTTAATTAAAAATATGTAAGTCCTTTAAAATACTGGTCTTCCTTTCCTAAGAATATTTTTTGTCCTTTTTCTGATATTAGCTCAGTTACCAAAGGAAACAGGAGCTGATGAGATTATGCACTCTGTCAGTCTGTGCGTCCTTCCCTAAAAAATTCTGAATGGCTGGGCAAACGCACCATGACGGAGAAAAGACTAGGCACACATACATTTCCCACAGAATTTCTGAATCTAGTTTACTGAATAGAAGAGAGACATCCCTGTCCATCCCCCGCAAACTAGAGTTTCCACTGAAGGAAAGACAGTCACCTGAGTTGAGCTTCAAGCCAGTCAGTAAGCATTCACGCAGGGACTGGTTCATCCCCATACCTGGCCCAGAAGCAGGCAGCCTGCTGCCCAGCCAGCAGTCGCAGCTCAGCCGGGAGCTGGAAATACCCCGTGGACCCTGGTAGGACACTGCAGGTGGTGGTCCTAGGCAGGGGGAGGAGGAAGAGCTGGGATTTCAGTGGTGGAAGGTCACACAACACAAATCCACAGGAAGGCAGGCTTCTGCAGGGGGTTTTGCCCATGGACAAACTCTGTTTTCCAAGTGATACAATGCTGATACAACGGACAGAGAAACCACAACCCCCAGGACTACAGCAACAAGTTTAAGAACCAGACACCCTTATGTGTATTTTCCTCCCTGTAAATTCAAGCAGCTGGGGGAAGGGGTGGTAATCAACCACTAGGTCTGCCCATGTAGTTTAAAGTATCACTGGAAACACAATGAAAAGATCAGACTGGTTAGCAGTTTTCTGATCTTTTTACTACTTCGCATGGCAACAACACAAAAGCAAGTAACGAGGGTCATTTCTACAGGCTTTGTTGCACTGCAAGTAATGGTACAAAAATAGTACGACTCAAATGGCAATGGCCGAAAACCAGATGTTGGAATTTTCCTATTTCCCTCCTGCCCTTTCCCTTAAAATCTGATACACTAAAGTACTTAAACGTGCATTTAAGATTATAGTTATATTGCAGATTTTGCCAGGCCTGAACCCAGGGCTTCAATTGTGGGATTTCATCATCTGCTGGTGTTGTGTCTTAAGTAAAGCAAAGGTAGTCACAGCTGAAGGGTAAGGAACAGCCTCTTGCAGCTGTCAGTCTTCATGCTGAAAGTTGCTGCCTCCACACTGAGATAGGTGCCTTCACAAGTGCTGCACCTGCAGCGACGTCAGACACCCCAGCTTTAATCATTACTGCCACTTTCCCCTGCTCCCTTCCCAGTACTAACAAATAAATTTGTTAGCACTCCCTAATTTGCTTCAGGAACAATCGGATTATTCAGGAACATTCGTATTATCAGAAGGAGATATATGTATCTCAGCCCAAATTCCCATACAGTTTCTTTCTTCTTCTTTCATCCATATTACATGCAGGAGGAAACCCAGGCTTCGCTAAAAAGGTCTGGATCTCCTTTGACATGCGGCTACCTGAGTGCTTCAAGCTGCAAGCCTGAAGACATACCAAATTCCTACCTTTAAATTAATGCCCATATGGTTTTTGTTTGGTGAAAGACCCTAGACAGAACATCCAACAACTTAAGAATATTTCTGCAACCCAAATAAAAATATGCTAAAACAATTCTTAAATGAGTAACAGAGAAATTTCAAAAAGCTTCCTGATTCTAGCTAAAAATAAAACAAATATTTTATTTAGAAGTATATAGGCTTTTGAAGTCTTCAGAGTTTGCCAAACTATTCAATTTCTCATACTCAGGCACAGAGATAAAAACTCATCAGGGCTGAGATGATCACAGGAAGAACCTGGCACAGGCTGCTCTCTTTCATATGCCCTCATGGTTTTTCTGCCAAAAATAAATACATCCGATCACAAATGCTAACTACTATACATTTTTCATTTAAAGGCAACGACCTTCTTTGCTCCAGTGTGCCATACAATATTTTATTATCATTGTGTAGTACCAAATTAGTTTAATTAGTTAGCAGTATCAGAGAGCTAATAATTCCATTTGACCATTTGGATCCATTTGACCTGACAGAGCTACTGTTGTTGCATGAAATACTCTTAAGTTTACAGATATATAATTGCGTCTCTAATCACACCAGTAAAGTGATAACCTAGTAAGTACAGAGATGTACTTAATCTCTAGTAAAAATGATAAAATTAGTGGCACAGGAGCATAGTGTCCACATGTACAAAACTATCCCCCAGCAACTACTTGGAATACACAGGATTTTTTTGTTTCCATTACTCTGAACGTGAACTTCAGTTCTTTCATTGCTAACAGAAACAGACTCCTGAAATGTAGCCAGAAAATTACAGTTTCATGGTGCATAAATCTCAGGCAAGAATACTGTGAAATATTTTTACTATGCAAATAATTATATCAACTATCAATTTCATCCAGTGACCCTACTGCTGAAGACTACACTACTAATAATAAACAGCAACAGAAGCAAGCACAGAATAAATCTATTTGAAAATCAAATTTGTTTGATGCACATTCCTCCTGAGTTATTTTAGAATACCAAAACCTCAAAAATATTCATATAAGCATTCTAATAAACATACTCAGTGAAAGTTCATTAACCTTACTATTATGTTTGAAGTTGTATTTCAGAGCACAGTCTTACTCTGCATACTCCAGAACTGATAAGATTGTGTGTGCAGAAGGAACAACTGGATATTTTAACCAACCAGACAAATGGCTTTGTAATAGGAACAAAACTATTTTTTAATTAAACAGAAAAACATACTGTCAGAAGTCATTTTCATGAGTTATTTTTCCATAAAGAGCACACTGTGTGCCAATACTGCACAAAAGCAATTCCTATGATCATTGAAGATAACTGTTCAACTGAGGAAATTCAATTGATTTTTTACTGGCAAATTTAGTTTCTCAAAGCAACAGTGGGCAGAGTAAACAATGAATGACTACAATTTCTCCAGTTATAATACTCCAATAAGCCTTATCCACCTCCATGAGCATAAAAGCAAAATACGTGCATTTATATATATTTTATGTATTTATATAAATTTATATAAATTTTTATTTTGATATATATATTTATACCTGCAAAATACCTCCTTTTATTTTAATAGCTCAGAATAAGATCTTGACTGAAAGACATTTGCCATGTTGATTTGGAAACACTCAAAAGCGCATGCTTAAAAATTAAGAGTATCTATGTTTTCTTAACTAAATATGATGTGGAACACAGTGTAGAATTGAGAGCTCTACTTCTAATGTAAAATAATTAAGAAATCTTTTTCAACAGAGCAAGAGTAATGTAACAGCTTTTTCTTTCTCACCCACTCCTAGCACACTGCAATCCAATCGATTTTAGTGGGTTTTTTTAAACTCCAGAAAGGTCCTCAACTTGTATTTTTAGATTTTATCCTCAAAGTGCTTCTCTACAATGTCCTTACATAACCAACCAGTGGTTGAGCTCATAAAGTAACCTGATTAATATACATGCTCTGATTATTTATTTCAGAGTTTCTTGAAACCTCATGATACTGCCAGGGAAAAATCACACTTGTAGCAAGTAACTTCAGAGTACCATATTTTGTATCATCATATACAGGCTCTTATTTCAATTCCGGTATTTGTCAGAGAAGTACCACACCAACAACCACACATTTTTAAAATTCCAGTTCAACAACAACTGAAAAAACAGTTTGTATCATTGACATTGTAGCATAAACATATTCTGCTCATTCATATGTCTTCCATTTTCCCTTTATTTGAACAAAGCAAAAAAAGGAGAAAAATCTATCCTTTAAAATTACGCAGCTCAACTGGCAGATTAACAATGTAAAACAGTTGGGGAAAAAAAAAAAGACTTTATCAAAATAGAAGGGGTTTATAGCAACAAGTAAATTCTTACACAAGTACTGAGATAAAATCAGCGTCTGTATATAAAACAACTTAAGTCAAATTGAGTTTCACTACTGAGTAAGATAAATTCATTTTCTAAAATCATCCCCAAAGTGTTGATCATTACAGGAACAGGACTGGGTTTAGAGAAAACTGTTCCAATTGAATTCCCAGTACTCTCTTTCTCCACAAGCTGTTTTGGCTCAGTATTTTAATGCTATTTTAATTTTCTTAGATATCTCTTTAAAAATAAGTTTGAGAAAGATTTCTACTTAAACACAAAAAATCAGAAAGTAGATTTTTTCCCTTCCAATCACTTCAATTTCCTATTTCCATAAAACAATTTTTCAATAAAAGGCAAAAATAAAAAGACAATTCAGGATAAACTTCCTTTACATTTTCTCACATTATCTTGAGTCATACACCTACTTTTCTCTTGAAGGCCCAGGAAGAAAAAAGGAAAGGAAAAGATTTGGACATTTACATAATAAAAGAAAAATCTTTGCTGAGTTTAGGTTGGTTTGCAAAATTTATTTTTGGTCCACTGACAAAGTATTACTGAAAAACAAAAGATTAAGTAAGTACACCTAGTTCAGAATAATTATTCATTTAACACAAAAAGTTGAAAAGAAAAACATGATTGCTTCAGAGAGCAGCAGTCCTATGACTATCAGTTGAAACCACCTCGCAGAAGCCAGATTATTCAATGTCATATAAAGACGTACCTTTTTATCATATACATCTTGCCAGTTTACTCCAGCAAAGAAACTATGACGCATGATTTCTTTTGCATCATCTGGGCCTCCACCAAGTCTAAAGAGTGGGGAAAAAAAAATCACATTAAACAAGCATTACTCTGAAAGGGAGACTAAGTTATTGTAATGGTTGGAAAAGGGATCATTTGTTTTTGACTATCTGGGAACAATTCTCACCCATTTGATATGTAATTCTCAGCTGTTTAATATGAATTCAGGTGATCTTGAGAGAAAATGTGATACTGGAAGTATCCATGCCATGGTCTATTCTATTTGATTAATCCAACTGCAGTGTTCATTACCGTCCATGACGAGCTTTTTTAATAATTCATTCATTTTAAAAACATACTTAAGTTTAGTTTTCTTGAAAGACCAACTAACGTTCTGGCACTATTAAAAACCCAAACCAACCCAACAATGCTGACATAAAATTTTGCCAAGGAGGTGCCAGGCACTGAATCAGTAATGACTCACACATCATTTTTATACAGCGTTGACTGCTGTTGCATCTGGGTGCTGTAACAATTAACCAATTACCATAAAATAGTCTCAATCTGAGTCAATTAGTATAAATTAATAAATTGTAGGCCTGCTGAGAAGGTTATTTAAAGGCCATTGTAAATAACCACACTATTCACTGTGGYCCATAGCTTGCCAAAGCCAGACTCTGGCAAATCATCTTGGGAAGTGAATTCCACCTACTTTGGGTGAATTTGCCCAAGGTGATTTGAGCTCATGGAATTATGGTCACTGCTGTCAAAAGAGGAGGGTCCCACCCCTGCCCATACCTCTCCCCTCTCACTTGCATCTACAGCATCATTCCCACTGATGACTGTGTGCTGAGTCAGCTCACTAACCTGGAAGAAAACTAACCCTGCAATGAGAAAACAAGAAAGAACTGGCTGGTTTTTGTTGCATTAGCACGTCAAATTTGACTCAACAAGTTTAGTGAGCTCCCTTGAGCTGCTGCTGTTGGTGGAGAAAGAACCACACATCCAGTGAAGGGAACCTCTGCCCCTTTCAACAGCCTGTGGACCTTCAGGACTGCTCAGCTCTCATCTAACATCTTCCTGAGACTGGCTATCCTACTGGTCTAACAGAAAGAAGTTGCAACAGAAAAAAAGCTAATCTTAACTGAACAAGCAGCCCATACGTGTTAAATATTGACAAGAAGAGTGACACAAGTAGTTTGTGTTTCATTAAAAGGAACTGCTAAAGATATAAAGACGAATTTTAAAAGTAACCTTTTAAGTAAGATAAATTCCTCTCTAAAGCATTTATTGAAAGGAGCAGTAATTCCCACAACCAAGAAAAAAAAAATCTGTATTGGTATTACCCTGCTGCCAAATTACAGATATTCTGGACTACTACCTCAGTCTTGCACGAACTAGGTATAAAGCTATTCTCATTTCCAAGCTGTATTTCTCTTTGTTTCTCAACTACTCATTGTAAAATTCTCTATGTCTCTGCTAAGCATCCCAGTTAGCCTGCAGTCTCCAGACTTCTCTCAATATCTTCCCATCCAGCTGCTCAGAGAAAAGCTGAGTTGCAGTTAACCTCTGTGCTCCCACCCTATTTAGCATGAGCTAGCACCAGAACTTGAATAAGCTTGTAAATGTCAGTCTGTAATAAACACTACTGCCTGCAAAGATTAATTAGAAGGAAGTATCTTTGCAATTCTAAAGGTTAATATATTTGATGGGTCAGATTGTTTGGAGGTTAAAATGCATTAAGAGTTGCTACAGGAACAAATTTTTACTTTACTCTCCATGTATTTAGTTGGTTGGTCACAGTTTGCTTTTACTGCATACAGTAAATTCAGTTAAACAGGCATTGCTGGGCAGCAGCAGAAAGGCTGACCGCTTGTACTGTCCTGGCTGCTGCACTTGGCTGCGTGCAGGCAAATCCCTCAGAAAGACACGGCAACCAGTCCCGCCCTGAGTGCTGGTGAGCAATGCCCACTACGGAAAACATCTTGAGAACAAACTGAGAACGAAGGAGGACTAGAAGAGAGACAGACAGACAGAAGAATGCCTGCAGCCCTAAACAGGCCAAGAGAGTCGCAAGAACAACAGAGAGATTGGGGAAAAGAGGGGACCTACAGACAAATCTCACTGATTTACAAAGACAGAGATTTGTTTTAGAACCAGAGGGGACTGGACACTGCTAGTCCAGTGCCGGAGCCACTGGCAAATGGCTCTCCTAGGCAACAATCCCAGAGGGAAAAGCCCACCACAAAAGGGCACAGGCAGCAGCTGAGTGATACTTGCTTTCAAACCACTGTATTTAAATTTCACTCAGATGTATTCTTTTAACAAGTTTCTAGTTTACATCGTGTAATATGTGATCTATTTATGTGCCCTAATAAAATTTATCTGTGGCTGTCTATACATGTCTTCTGGCATGATCACTTCCAAGAAAAACTGGTGTAGTCCCCATGAGACACTATAGCCAACACAGGATTAAGTCATACTCTGAAAAAACATTTAGAGCTTTCCCTTTGTTCCAGTACACAATCTAAACCTGAAAAGATCCCTATGTTTGCCGTGAATGATTAAAAAAGTGTTCTCTTCCACACGCTTTTTCCCCTTTTGCTTGTTAAACTCACTTTGTATATCATTGCTGTATTGAAAAAGTGGAAATCTGAGACAGTATGGCTGCATATGGCTCTTTCCTGTGACTGACAGGTCCTTCAGCCAGGAAGACCAGGCACCACTGGCCTATTTTTACATTACCCAGTATAATTAGAGTATTTATTATGCCTGTATACCCAAGTAATTTCACTTACCGCTTATTTGGATCCTTTATCAGTAGGCCTGATAGTAATGATTTTGCATCTGCAGACAGAGTTCGAGGAAATTTTATGTCCTCCATTAATATCAGTTCAAATAGTTTCTCATGATCTTGGTTGTAGAACGGTAATCTTCCACACATCATTTCATACATGACAACTCCTAATCCCCACCAGTCCACTGCACGACCATAGTCATTATCTTCCAACACCTAAGACAGAAACCAAAACCAGCTGTAAGACATGCACTATTTCAGACACAATCATTTCAGTCTATTTGATGCATCTCTATATGAATGTGTTTCCAAGACTTTATTTTCACAGTGTGCTACAAGGACTCCCAGAACCTGGCTCAATACATGCAACTGCAGTACTGACCCGCACACCTGAGCTCACTGAAATTCCAGGCATACTGGGGGACCGTACTGCTAAAAGCAAAATATAAAATTGAGAATGACCTGCTCAAAATGATCATGACTGCATTTTCCCCTTTCCTATGTCCTCTACCATCCCATTTATAGTGTACACAGTTTTAGGAAGAGACACTTCATCTATGGGCACCACTGCCTTGGTTAGCATTCTTCTGGGAGAAGAAGTGAAGCATCTCCTTGCTCAGCCACTTCCTCTCTCCTTACCCCCCACCTGTAAGAATAAAGCCTCAAATTTAGAAACACCTTAATCTTACTAAGATAAGCTTAGCTTCTTTATGATCTTTCTTTATATTAAAAGTCCTCAACATGTTTCTCCTGACAGTTTCATTAGTAGTCCAAACAGCTGAACCGCACTAATGCAAAGAAATATGACAATATTTATGATACTATGTTTACTATGACACTAAGTTTATATGATATTATATGATCAGGGAAATATGGTAACATTTATATAATTTGTTAACGTAACGTCTCCAGTGTTGTGTGCCTAAAAACAACCTACTCCACAGCCCTTCTCCCAGCAGCCCCAGAGAATTGGAATAAGGAATCTAAGCAGTATGTCTTGACCTTAATACACCTTCATATTAAACTGTAGAAACGGAGACAACGTAACAGCAGCATACACCCATAATGAAAACATAAGCAATAAGGAAACTGAAGGTTACTGAATATATACATATATAATTCCAATTTCTGTGAATTTCTAGAAGATCATATCCTTTCACTCAAAAAAGATAGAACAGTTAGAAGTTAATAAATGGTAATATAGAAGGCACTACAACTGTATGTGCCAAACTGCCAATATTTGCTGCAGGAAGATCTATTAAAGAGGCAAAAACGTTAAAACAAGAAATTAGACTTAAATAATAAAACAGTTAGAAAGATCAAAGAAATTCAACTAACACAGTTGGAATATAATTATAAAGAATTAAATAATTCTTTATAAAGAATTGTTTCTGTATCATTAAAAGGCAGATTCTGAAAGGCAGCACATATGACTGANATCAGACTTTAGAGAAGAATAAGAACAGAGAAGAATAGAAAATTTCTTCTGGGAGCAAAAAAGATTTTATAAAGAGTTTTTACCAAGCAGCAAAGAAATGACTGAAATAAAAAAAAAAAAAAAAAAAAATGAAGACTACAATTTTCTAAAATTATTCTAACTGGAAATCAGTGATATATTGTTATCTTTACAAAATAGTTCAAAAGGAGATAAATCTGTTTCTCAAAGCTCTGTGCCATGAATATAGAAAAAATCAAAAATATAAATAAATGGACAAAAAAAAAAAAAAAAAAAAAACACAAAAAAACAACAAAAAACCCCACAACTAATCCACAGACAACAAAATACTTTTTACAACACACAGACACATGCAATCACCACCACCAAGAGCTCACTCAGACTCAAACTGTAAGTAGACACACAGGAACACCCATTTAGATATATAGTAGTGAAAATCTGGTAACGCCTTCAGGCTTCAATGAGTAAGGAAACCTCTAACAGATCAGAAATAACCTTTTTCCATGAGTACATTATCTTGTGATTGTCTAAAAAGTGTAAGATGACTTCCAATAATTTCCTCTGAAGCAAGGGCAGACACAGTCCTCACCCATCTGGGGACACTAAGTGGCCGTGACCACATCATAGGACACATGCGCTACCCTAGCCAGTCCTAACAAGGGGAGCTCGTTTATCTGCCTCTCCTTTTTCTCCCAGTAAATCCAACCCTGCTATGAAGTATCTAGTACATGCTATTAGCAGAAACAAAATGCAATCTGATCCAGTATGGCAATTTTGACAATCCCACAGTAATTAATGCATTCATATTCCTAGTTTTCACTGTCCTTAAGGATTAGTAGTAGAAACATGATGAAAAGAAGTGTATTACAAATCCCACTTGTGTATATAAGATTAAAAAATCATAAATATTAACACATTAACACATACTATTTACAACTGTGCCAAAACACACAGACTCGTTACATCATTGATATTTCCAAATAGAGGGTGAAATTTTGGAAAGTGTAAAATACAACAAATTATCTGAATAAGTACATATGACAAAACTAACGAAAATAACTCCTGCATTTTAAAATCAATTAAATGTTTTATGAGTTTGAGCATATTGCAAGCTATTTGCTGAAAAACTGTATATGGAATCCGTGACGCTTGTCTTTAAATCACTGTTTCTTCTGTCACAGAATAAAAGCATTATATATTTTTCTACTATATCTATTAGCACCGTTACCATTTGTCCTATTTGTACAGTGAGCTACTCTTTTCTTTTGAAGCTAGTAAAATATATAAAATTGTGAGGCAGTGGTAGATTCTTTTTACAAGTAAGTTGAGGTGTGGTTTGCATGTGTGATTTATAAAAGAAGGCAACGGGAAAATAAAACATATCATTCTCTGAACAAGGAAAATCACATGGCCAACAGCTAAAGCGAACTGTATCTGGGGCTTTACCTAATTTATGCAGGACTTTACCTAATAATAATAAAAAGTATGAGCAACCTTTTGCTGCATTCCCACAACAGCAACAAAACAGTGGTACAAAGAAAGAGCCAAATGTGATTTTTAACCTCTTTTTACATAAAATCATAAAAAAGCATAAAAGCTGGATTAACTGCCTCCCGAACCCACATATCACCAGCCGGGTTCTCATCCCCAGCTGGCAAAACTGGCAACTCTTTATTTTTGTTTAAATACCTGGTTTACAGCCAGCCAGACAAGCTAGAGCATCAAAAGGGTTTCATTTAGGCAAAAGGAAAACAGCCTGAAAATAGTGTAAATAAAGCAAAATGCATCTCAACTTATTTTAATATACATGTAATAAAATTGTGCATAATGCATTCACAGTAAATACACACAATTATTTTCTTTAAGTCATTTCTACTCCTCATGGTGTTAAGAAACTCCAGGATTTGTAGACTGTGACAAATCAATGGAAGTGCTGGAGTCCAGCAGCTCCTACAACCAAATCCATACAATTAGGGCAAGCATGAGAACATGTCTATACACACTGCCCCAGCATTACAGAATCCTTTCCAAACAATTCTTGGATTTGAAGGATTTGTTTTTAATTACACTGAAGATAGGTCAAGAAAGCTTCAACTCAGTGCTAAAATGAACATGACACACAGCTGCAGGCTTTGTACCTATGAATAATTCAATCTGCTGCCTACCATGAGGTGGATACCTGCTTTTAGAAATGCCTCCTTTGGCTGTGAGGACTGTTAGTGCTGTCCCTCCAGTATTTGTGGGGTATCCCTGTATATGTGGGGTACCATCCTAAGCACCTGGCCAGGCACAAACACAGTGGAGAGTTTGATCTCTTGGACTTTGTACGCTGCCCTTAAAAGCTGCCTCCACCATCTCCAGCCAATTCTTTTTCCCCCCATAAGGACCCACAAATCTGTCTTTAAGCAAATACACTGTCCTAACAATCCAGTCCCTTCGAGGTCACAGCAGGAAAGGCAGCAGGCCCACCAAAACCATCATAAAGGGCACAAGCTCAACCACTCTGGTATCTGTTGTAAAGTAATACATTAACATTTTCTAGGGGTATCACACAAAAGGATCACATGGAACTCATTAGCTGCTCTTTCTGTAGCTTCACTGAGTACGTACTTCAGCAAGGTGCATTTTCATGAAGTAAAGATGAAGTTACATGCTTTCTTCCACAAAATTTGTTTAAATAGTCAGATCATTCAGATATATGACTTGCCTTCCTTCATCTGCTTCACACACGTGGGGTGCCAAAATCCCAAGCCACCTCATCAAGATCTAGGTGAGGTTTTAGGAGATGAAAGCTCCAGCACAATGTGACTTCAGTGCGTGGATAACATTTACAGTCACTCATCCCTATTTTACACCTCATATCATCAATGTACCCAAGTGACTTCCCAGTGTTGAGTAAAGCAGGAGGTGGGCTGACTGCAGTTCAGTCTGGATGATACCATAGATTTTGAGAAATAAAACTCAAAAAATGACCATCGTTTCTATTACTTGAGGGAATCTTACTCCATTTGTTTTTAGGGCTCTAGTTCAACAACTGGTTCTTTCAGAGGCAGTGCCAGCCTAACTCACACTCTTGTTTCTGTTCCTTCACCACAACTTCCCTTACCTTGCCAAAACTATGCAACACACTACATCAGACAGTAGACCAGTACTAAGAAAAAAACAGAAAAAGAAGTTTCACCCTGGGTTATTTTTCACCTGAATCACGTTTTCTGACCTAAGCCACTCAATTGCCACGTGAACAGTTGTAGTAGCACAAGTGAGAACACCAGGGCAGGCAGCATCGGATGCAACATTGCTAGAGAAAGAAAAGCTTGTCAAACTCTGCCCCAAAGTTACACCACAGAAGTTACACTGACTCTGCCAGTTATTCCTGCACGCGCAGACAGTTGCAACAGCTGTGCTCACTTAATGGGAAGATTAAGGGCCTGATTCTCTTCCCAACCTGTATTTCTCTAAAGCACTCCAGCAGTATAACAGGGTTCCAAAGTGGGCATAAATTCATTGCTGCACTGAAACCACTTCAGTTTTCACAGGCGTTGATGCTCCTTTAAAACTTACACCTACACCTGCAGTACGAGGACACAGCCTGGGTTTATTCAGACGCTTTTAAAAAAGCTGCAGAGGTGCTACTGAAGTTTGTATTCTTCCAGTCTTATATAAATATGCAAGAGGTTAAGTAACATACACACTTTCTAATAAGCAAGAAACAATAGCCAGGCCATCTGCTTCCAGGCATATGCAGGTACTTAGTGCTTTTATGTTTGTTTTAGAGGCACTGGACAATATTATAGTTTCAGCTAAGGGAAAGCTATTTATTTACCTTAAAACTTTAATTTGTATTGTGGTCAAAAGGCAACTCAACTCATTTTTAAATTTACTGAGATAGCAGGAATAGCCAACTGTAACAAGGGAAAACAAAGTATTCTCTAGTGACTCCACTGTCTCTGCACACTTTGGGGTTTCTGGAGAGTATTATCGGCAATGACCAAGTATATGATGGGATAGTGCTTCATACATAGAGCAAAGACCATCAAGCCCTACATACAAAATAAAAAATTCAGTTCACAGCCTGAACTTTGCCTTTGTGATGACTAAGACAACACAAACACACTGCAGGGCTGCTAAGATCACAGTAATTCAATTGTGTTTGCCCCTCACACATAACAATTCATTTTGCTGACAAGTAACTACAAATCAGAAAAGAAAAATATTCTTGTATTTGCATTTATTGACAAAAAAAGCAATCTTCTAATACTATTCCCCACTGCTGAAAACTCCAGTGTCTTGGACTCAAAAATATTAATAAAAATCATTAGTACCACTGGAAGTTTTCTCTTTCCCAGAAAACAAAATCCATTAAAAAGACTTCCTCCTCTACTTCACCAGTGGTTGTAGATTTTAATCTTTAGGTTTATCAGTCAATACATCTCCAGGTGTCCTTTGCTTTAGGTACGTCACTCCTTTAAGAGCTTAGCATACAGTCCACAGAATTTGATGTCCATTTAATTTTTATGGTGAAAACCAGTGATAAGATATCTTTTATCACTTCTTTATTTCTTCAGTAGCTAGAGCTGAAAGTTTTTTGGGAGGCAGCAGCTTGAGACACACCTGCAAACTCTTATTTACAGGGTCTTGGAGCAGAGACTTCGGAAGCAGGCAATTAAATGAATCGGCCAAAGAGAAGTCGACAGAAACACATGCAATGCTTTTACAAGATTCTGTGAAAATAAATTTTTTTAGGAGGTTAGCCAGCAGTATAACAGGTGAAGTCTGTGACCATCTTAAGTCAATCATGTATTTCCCCTTGCCTTCAGTGAAACTAGGATTCTCTGATACTTCACTAATCACAGAATACTGGACAAGGTGTGACTGCCTTGGACACAAATTGAGCTGAATGTAGAAAATCCCTTAATTCTGTTTTTACTGCATTTCCTTGAAACAGAACATCCCTAATGAGCAGCCTCTGGAAGATTTTTGGTTACACAGCAGAAATTCACACAACCAAGAAATGTACTTCCCACAGACCTCTAAATGGTAGTTAGTTGCTGTAACTTCTGGACTCTGCAAACTCAGACAAATTTAGACATAACCTTGAGCATGAAAGGCTTCATAATATTCATCGTCAATCTTCTACAAAGTGTTGTCAGCATTGGGTTTTATCTTTAAAAGAACAATATCAAAATATTGGTTTCGTACTTTGTGCTAGATAACCAAGGCTTATTGGAAAAGCAATTACATTTTTGACCTAGTTATGGTTTCTCTTAATACATTAGATATAGACTTTCTGATAGGACATTACAAATAGCTTGTTGCTCAATCAATAATTTTGACAGAACAGATGGGAAAATATTTAAACATCTAAACAAACTGTCTGCACACCTATGTTGTGAAAGAAAACTGAGAACTTGGATACACCAATGTACTGTTAATTTAAGGGGAAAAAACTGTTTTCAATTAACCTTACAGTTCAGGTGGAGTGTATGTTCTTTAAGCATTCCTGGTAACCCTTCACACATTTTTATTGCTACAGTTGTTGGTCTGCTAACAAATATTCACCCACGTATTATTCAACAAAAGTTAAAAAGTGTATTTGCTAGAACTTTCTATCAATTGTGGTAACAACTACAACAATGAGGAAGTTTATAATCTAACACTAATGAACAAAGGTAATACACATTTCTTTATAGAAACAGACTTTTATCCAAATGTATGAAAATCCTTCTTGCAGAAAGGTATGTTTGCCAAGTATTATACAAATTTAGTTACTGTAACTGTATCTTGGTATGAACAGTGAGCTGCGTCAATAGTAAAAAAAACACTTGAATGTATAATCGTTGCTTTTATTATACAGAGCCAAAAAGACAAAATGTCAAGGTTATAGATACCCTGGGAAATGGATACCTGAGAATTAAGTCAAGGAAGAAAGTTTTCTATTACTGCTCTAATTTTCTACTGCTCTAATTTTTGTAGGTAGTTTTTCTCCATTTTGTATCTGGCTTGCAGTGCTGTTTTACTTCTGGCGCTAATGCAGACTATCTTCCTAATACATTTTTGTACTAGAGATTTCCCCCATTTACCTAGCTTTTTGTTATGTAACCTTGAAAAAAAACAGCAAACTAAAATTTTTTTCATTTGCTGGCACACACTGTGCTGCATCAGAAATGGTACATTCTGGTATAAATGTGAATTAACCAAAACCTCCTAGAGTAAAGAGCATGCAATACTAATTAATGCGTTTAACCTCCTACAAGGGACTCTAACTTCAGTAGAATTTAAAATCTTTAAAAAAAAAAAAAAGTTAAGCTATTGCACGTGAAAAAAGTATTTTAACAAAGGACTGTAAGAAGTCAATGGCAACCCTGGCAATCAAAAAAAACCAAACCAAACCAAAACAAAAAAAAAAAAAAAACAAAAACCCAAACAAAAAAAAAAAACACCAAAAAACCAAACCAAACAAAAAAAAAACCAAGAAAACAACAACATCACAGTAAAAAGAGCCCTCAAAAGTAAAATCTATTCAATGGAAAAAAAAAGAAAACAAACCAGAAAGCTAAAATAACTCTGTTCTAGAATTAACAGACACCTTTCATAGAAGGCGGCAAGTAAAAGCAAGATTATTTCAGTCTACAGAAAGATGGCACTTGTCTCTCATAACTCTACCAACTCTACCGTTGGAAGAAAAACTGCAGACCTGTTCATATCTGTATTAATTATCACTGCACTAGCAGTAGTCTCCATAATATACACTGCCATAAGATGCAAGATGTGTAAGTAGTAATAAATAATGATAATACTGTGATATTTCTTTCTGGTTGCTCAATCTTCCTGAAATGATTCTGATTTTTTTACCRATGCTAAACAGCATTTGTTCAGCTTTTGTTTATGCTTCATTACTCTTGGAAAAACTAAAGGCTTTTGCTGAGATGGAAATAATGTTTGCATTGATTAATTGAAAATTAATGAAAAAAAAGCTTCAAGCATGTTATTGAGACAGTCTTTGTAAGAATTGTCATACTTATTTGTTTTACAAAAAAACGTGGTTTTTAGTAGAAAATTGCTCTCTGCTTTGAAGTTCTGGTTTGAATACAACAGTTTGTTTATGGGCAGTGTGGAGCTAATTTGTTTTCTAGTCTTTTATTTGTTTTATTATTTTTGCATATTTGTTAGATCTTTCCCCTTGAGAAGTCTGATACTGCATGTGGACAATTAGTTTTTGTGTCTAGTGAGATTAACCAGATTGCAAGAAAACTCAAATTCTTGTTACAACATTGGTTATCTGGCTTCAGGAGAAAGTCTAACTCTTGTGCTAATTTATCTGTTGTTGCAGCAGCTCTTCTGTATGTGTAACTGAGCAATGCTTTCATACCCGTCCATCTAAATGCTCCCCATCTTTTGATCTTGATACTGGTTATTGCCAATAAATGATGTTCTGCTCTGGATACCCTGCCTTGTCCACATTCCATCACGTTCATCTCAGGGCTCCGCTGGCAATGCCAAGCTGACAAAAGTGCCCAAATTCAAATCACTAGCATTTTTGATGACTTAGGAGCATAAGATGACACAATGTGGTACACTAAAATATAATAAGTGATAACAAAACAGAAAAAAGACCACATTTGAATTTTTATGAGGTGCTAGCATTTCAAGATAAAATAACTTTTTGCATTTCCATTTCCTTTCAACATAAAAAGATAATTCGGTACTTGGAATTTTAGTGTAAAGAGAAAATTCCATATTGTGAATCTCCCATAAATCAGAAGAGAAAATATTTTCAGGCATAGATGCTATTCCTCCTTACACTCCCCACTGGTCCTCACCCAGAAATAAAATGTAGCCAAATATACAACAGACAGCTGTTCAAGAGCACACGCCAACACTAAACCACATTTCCACAGGTAAAATAAATTCTATTGTGCCTCTGCTAAGAATCAGATTACGCATGAAGCATCTAGGTAAACAGAGAGTAAATAAACTTGAACTATCCTTTTGAAGCCAAAAGAAAATTAGTTAAGCAAAGCACAACAACGTAACTACAGTGTTTGGGTACTGAGCAAACTAACTATACTTTCAGGAAAATGAGTACAAGTTATCAGAAGTCGGGGCTTTTTGGTTTTAAGCAAAAGCTAACAACCAAAAGCAAAGCATTCTGCCTCACCAGGAAGCAGTAATGTCTCATACTACAGGTTAAGACAAACACCTACTCAAATATAAAAAGCAAAAATAATTATGGCATCGGTGTTGGTAGAAGACTTAGCAATTAAATATTCATCAGATTAGATACTTTTTATTTTATGGAATAAAATAYATCTCATCACTGAAATTTTTAAAAAGGAATCTTTTTTTGTTTATATTACTCAATAGATATGAATGTTAAGACTCCATTAAACTAATGCAAAAGAATAAGCAAATCTTCAATCCTCATAGTAGGGTAGGTCCTTGGATGTGGTGGTCCACCCACAAAAGATGATTTTTTTTGTTAATTATACCTTCTCTACTTACTGAGCTTTACATTTGTCTATATGACAAAGAGGTAATGCTGCCTGTTACAGATTAGCTCTAGTCGTACGGGGATCCCCATTACACACATAATTTATTCACCATTGTAATAAGAGGGTTAAAATCTTTCTTGTGACATCAGAAGAAAAATATTATCACAACCAGCAACACTACCAATATGTGACATTAAAGAATGACCCTTTTGACAGCATTCTTTGAGCATGGAACACAATTGATTTGAATGCATCATTTTAAAAGGAAGAAAGAATACAACTACCACCTTTCCAATTCTCTGGCTGATACAAAACTAATGTTCTATCCTTGGACAAAACAACACTATAGAAAATACTTTCCTAAATATACATTGAACACTCGTAGGTTCCATTTCTTTTTATCAGTAAAGGTTTTTGGGGGGGGGGGGGGGCACTCTATTTTGTTCATTCTAACTTGGCGATCAAAGAATTTTTATTTTTACACTATTACAGAAGTGCATTTTTCTAGATTTCCAAAACCACCTTATTCAACCTTCCCCATCTGTCACCATCTGCTTCTTTTTAGCATGTACTTTTTGTGTGATCACATAAGCATGTGAAAAATAACTAACATTCAGATGATTGTCTGCTGGTACATTTGAGGACTGGGCATAATAAAAGTGAACTGCCAAAACGTACTTAACACTTCTAATTTTGTTGGGTCTTGCATGTAAGCTACATTTGATTTTCAAACTGTTTTACAGTTGGAAAGTTGATCAGGTACTCTTAACTCAACAGTAAAACTGAGACTACATAATTAGCTCAGCACTAAAAAGATTATATTCAAAGAGAGGAACAAAACCCAGAAATACATCCACACGAGTTCACACATCCATCTTGACTGAGTCTGTCTGCACAATGTTGCTTGAAGCACTGGATAAGATGCTACAAGCAGCCTACTTCTGGACAGTCACAGCCTGTGTCTTCTCTCCAAGCTACCACATGACAAGGAATAAAGGACTCTCATAATTACAAGGGTGTATGAAACCTCATGGAAATGCTGGAGAAGCAAAGACACTAAGCCAAGGGTAGAAATGCACAGAAATACAATGCAATTTCTTAACAATGCAGCAGATACTGCTTCTAGGTGCAAAGTAACTGGAAATTGCCATAAAGGCACAAAAGCTAAATGGTGGAGGTATCTCCAGAACTCTTATCATGCTTCAGCACAGCACTTCTGCTTGTAAATGCACTTCTTAATACAGTTTTAATATGAAAAGAACAAAACAGATCTAAAGTTAGAGAAACAAACTTACCTCCCCCCCTCCAAAAATACATTAACCTCACTCTAAGAGGATTTCATATACAAAATTCTTTCTGTCTTGTTAGAGCACCACTACAGGCCTCTCAGGTCTTTAGCAAAACCACTATGAACCAGAATACCAATATATTTATATCAACACAGACAATTTGGTGGAGTGTCTCATTATCCTTTCTCTAAAAAAAGAATTAACAGAAGTGAAGAAAATAAAAAGCCGCCCAATAACAACAGGAACTACCCCTTCCCCTAAACAAACCCAAAAAGCCACCAACAATCAATCTTCATTAATGCTCACCAGAGGTAACCAAGTATGAGTAAGAACTTGCTCTCTGGAGCATGATGGAAGATGGACCCTAACATAAAGTTTCTTTTCCACCATCTGTCTTTACAGTATTGTTCCAACTCTTAGAAGTTCACACTGGTCTTAAAGCCTTGTGAATGCAGATGCCATCTAGCAACATCTTAACATCTGCTTTCCCTTAATTTGTGCCATTTTCCACAAATTCCCTTTCCCCTATTTACCTTTCCTATCCAGTAGTTCTGGAGGTGGAAAATAATGGCACATACCTATTATTTATATAAAAGTTGCATAGAATTTCAAGAAGCACATTACTTCGATGTCTCAATTATCTTTAAATTCAAATGAAATTTTAAGGAGAAGGAGATAAAAAGGAAACTGCATAACCCACAACAAAAATTATTTTGTCCTTCAGCTCCTCTATATTCCTAACCAAACAACTCTCCAGGAAGCTCCTCTTCATTTTAAATTGCTCATCAATTTCTCCTGCCTTTTGTGTCTCTGTGCAAAACATTCTATTAGTTTCTATTAAAAGAAAATTAACAAAATGACATAATTGTCTTTAGTCCRAACTCTCTTTCCTGCCCACAACCACATTTTTCCCCATAAGAAAAACCTTCTCATCTCTAAGCTGTGTTTTCTGGCCTATCAATCTACCTGTGAGATCATTAGATTAATTTCATGAATTCCTTTTACCTCCTGTTAACCTCCCTTGCTATCCTCCTTATTTTACTGAAATTCTTTTCTATCCCCCATTTAAAAAAAAAAAAAAAAAAAAAAAAAGAAGAAGAAGAAGAAGAAGAAAAGAAAAGAAAAAGGCCTTGGCTGTATTACCCATGCAACTTCATTTTCTTTGTAGGCTGACATGCTGGTATTTTTACATCTTCACCTTAGCTAATCTCTCTCAATTGGCCTGCCTCAGTTTATGCATGATGTTGGCTACTTTCATCAAGTTCTTTGCAACCAAGCACCTTCATGCTTTTCCCCACACCTGAAGGAGCTCTTCTGTAACATTCACATTGCAACTTCTACCTGCATTAAAATCCCTGTTTAAAACACTGCTTTGCTATGATGCCTGCAAAACCTGAAAACATCAATTTCCACGCTAGCCTGTCTCAGTGCATTTCAGTGGTTCCCTCTCTGCCTATATATCACTTAGTTTCAACTCATATCAGATGAGCTATGTGGCAGATCATCATATTCTCAGTCCAAAAATTTACCAGACTGCCTTTGGCAAATATCCTGATCCAATACAAGCAAGTGTTAAAAGAATGAAATAAATGTATAGCTGCACCAGTGACAAAATGCTTTTTCTGCCTCTACCGCAACATTTTATAATCTGCATATACCACAACATTCTTAGAAAATTCAACTTCAATTCCTGTAAACATGGGAAACGTGTTTTTTCTTGCTATAACCATGCCTGCAGTACAGGGTACCATGCTTCCCCTTGCTGAAATTCAGCCACTGAACTTTGACGGCCAAGTTCTAGATTTTGGGTCACCCCTACATCAAAGCCATATCCTTCCCAAAAAGAAAAGCTGTAAGAAATTAAGTGAAAAGTGAGGAAAAACAGTAGTTGCTTCTTGATAAAAGAGTTTTACCTTTCATTTCTCTGAGATAAAACTCAGGGAAATAATTGATTACACATGATCTCTCTCACCCCCACTTCTAAAAGAAAGATCACCAAAAAAAATACCAGCCAAACAAGCATTGTGTAACTGATCTTAATATTTCCTTCGTCTCCACTGGTCTCATTTTAAAATAAGTTATAAGACACGCAGATCTTCTCATGCCTATGGACAAAGGCTATGAATCTACCCTGGTCTTACTTATTGTCACCTTTAAGTGATAGTAACTGCATAAACTATATTGAAATGGGTCTTGTTGTATTTTTTTTTAAATAAAAGACTACTGTTCTTACAGAAATGCAGTCATCCATCTAGTCTGTACTTTGATGCTAATAAACTTAACGAGGTCCTACCATTTTCCCTGTTATTAGAATGCACATAAATATCATTGATCATCTACATCTATGAAAAGTCACTTGAATGATCATCCAATGAAGTCCCTTACAGACTTGTTCATAGCCAAAACATCTTCTCTCCTGTTACTAAAAAGATTAAAAGCTTCAAAATGAATTTCTGGTATTTAAACTCGTATCTCCTGTGACACCAAAACTTAGTACCACAGTGGCTGCCCTACTCTAACTAAGACTGTGCACTTAGTCCTAAGAACTTGAACGGAAATGCAGAAAGCCAGAAACTGTAACCTCATATAAGAAATTACCCTTATAAATTATCAGAGCTGCAAGAACTTTTATTTCTCTGCCCAAGTAGCTTCATTTCCTGAATGTTCTATTAAAGAAAGTCTGTAGAGGTCTGCATCTTTATTATCAGGTCTTTGATCCTTGACGATCAACTGAAAACTATCAAAATCCAAACTGCTTTTAAATGTCTCACAGGTATATTTACAAGTACAAGTACTTTCTCAGTTTTATTTTTTCTTTATTAAGCAAGTGATACTGTCTGGAAAAGACATATGGTCCTATCCTGCCTTTGCCACTGCAAAACTGCAAAAGAAACATTTTGTGGTTTGTTTGTTTTTTTTTCTGAAAAAAGTCAAGAATATATCTGTGTTTCCTAAATGGGATCACAATTCATCTTTTTCTTATTGGCTCTATGTTTATTCTCTGACACCACAATGATCTTTAATGTGACAGCTTACTTTGAACAATAACAATTGAAACAGACTCCTAAGAAACAGTCTCTCATTCCTGAAAAACTACTAAGGAATGAGAAATTATAAAATATTTTATACGTTTCAAATGGGGAATACCGCAGATTCTTAGAGCAGAGGGAAATATTAAGTATTACCACTACACTTACACAAAAAAAAAAAAAAAAGAGGCTTGCATTAGTTCTACTGCAGATGATAAAGGAATTTCACTATTTATCAGACAACCAAATTATTCTCAAAAGACTATATAATTTCACAAATAAAAAGCTACTTACTCATTCTTCAATGTACATCTGTACTGTAAACATATATAAGCCCTGCTATTTGACAGTGGCAACTATTTTCTTCCTAGAGGACATATTTATATCCTACCATCTTTTATGCTTGGCACATAACTATGTGAGACAAGCACAGTCAATGCTATTTTAGTTTTCTTTAAACTGTAGAATACTGGCATTGGATAACAGGGAAGGACTAGGAGAGGACAACAGGAAGGGAATGTACTTGCTGACCATCTAGCTGGAAGCCCTGCACGCACCTGTAACAGCACAGTGCTTGGTGAAGGTATGCATAAACTTCCAGGTGGGTGCCACAAATGATAAATCAGTGGTGGTCCAGAAAAGTAATTCTAGCTCCAAAGATGAAAATTGGCTCCAACCTGGCAATCTCATTACATTTTTTTCCTGTGGCCCACTATCCATTTGATCTTCGCATGGACAGGGGCATTTTTCTGGACCTGCCAGATATCAGCACAGTCAGTCTCAGGTCCTACATGAAAGGTCAGGCCGCATCAATGCAAGATTAAAGAGCCTTTTCAACAGAGGGTGGGAAGGACTACTTTGATCTCAGAAGCATAAGGTTTGCAGGGAAAACGCAGCAACAAGTATGCTTATTTTCTGATGAAGAGTAATTCTGAAATCACCCTGGGAAACAATTCTGTATGGATCCACAAGGACACCTTCACCTGAGAGAATGTCATGCAAGGAGGAAATCCACCTTACCCTGGCTTAGCTACGTCCCTGTTTTCCTGCTGGAAGCAACTGCAATCTAGTTTTTGCAAAAAGACAGAATAGCGAGCAGGACTCTATGCCTCAAACAATGGTCCAAAAAGCATTTGGAGAACCAAGCTCAAGTTCTTGTTTGGAACTGAATCCACAACACTGAATTAATACAAAAGAAAATATTAAGTCAGTTCTCAGGCTAGGTATAGATTCCTGCCAGTGCAAGGTTCCTGGGTCAACTGCTTCCTGGCTGGTAGACAGCAACCTCAGGCTACCCCTGCGTGTTACACAGTACACTGCCCTAGTGTCCTCTACCACCAGCCAACAAGTACATGGGAAACTGAACCAAAAGGCCTGCAGAAGAGATGCACCCATCACAACTAACCTAGATGAAAGAGGAAGCTGTATTATTAAAAGGACAGATGCTGAATGGATTTCTCCACATAACTGGAGAATATCTTGCTTCTAAAGAAAGGCTAAAAGGTATCTGCCTTTACACTTACCACGACCAGGCAAAACATAAGTATATGCTGCCATTTGCCTTGGGATAAACAAGCAGGAATTCACCGTGGTAACAGGATTAAAGTCCAGCTGTAACATTAGGTCCTCATGATCTGCAATTTGTCAGAAGGTAGTAAGTCTTTGGCATCTGGTAATGATTTCTGTGGCCTGAACTGCAACAAGAAGTGATTTTTGTGCATTCATTCTCCGACACGTGTACATGAATAGACTGGAGGACCCAGTGTCTTGATGGTCCCTTTATCAGTCAGCTGTCCCAGGTATAAAAATAGATCCAATTGTCTCAGGTGAGCAACTATCCAGCCAATGCACTGGTAAACACTACTGTAGCAGCAGAGAGTATGAAGGGAAAGTTTATTCTTTGCAGTGGTGTCCATACACTGCTAACTTCACCCTTTTAAATAAGAATGTGTGGATAAAGGTGTTGAGTCTTCTTACGCCGTATCAGTAACCTGTCTAGGTTGCTTGCTCTAAACCCTTTATCTCTGAGGTAAAAGGGAATGAGTTCTGTGGTTCCCAGGGTTAATGAAGAGTCAATTTCCTTCAAGACACATTTGTACAGGGTGGGTCTCCAAAAATACTCATAATGGGAGGTGGAGGAGAGGAGTGGGACTGCTAGAGAACAGAAAGGCAAACTGGATCAAGTAACTTGTGGTGTCTAAAACCTAGACTGATCCATTGCCAAGTTCGATGGAAGAGAGCTAACATGTTTCCAAAAGCGAGAGATATAGAAGCAGATGAAAGCAACTGAACAGGGTATTTGCACTCTTTGAGAATGTTTTTAAGACTGCTTACAAGAAGACAATGAGGGGGTAAGAGCTAGCAATGATACCTGTAGTCTATGCCAGTGATGACAGTATCATCCCTTGTGTTCTTCCTGTTGCTGGAACAGATTCTGAGTGTGGAACACAAGAAAAGCAGCCACTGTACCAAGCCAAACAGGTGGATCTGCAACTTCTTCTAAGTAGCCATAAAAGATTCAAAGTAGGCTAAGAATAGTTCTGGAATCCTTAAATGTAGATAACTGCCGAGTGTCCTTGCACTAAACACAAAGGAGATGTCAGAAATTGCCAAACAGGATAGCAACAAGCTGCATCCAAGTCTTCCTTGGAATCTACGGGATGGGATTCTGCAAAGAAGACCAGGTATCAGTGAGTTTGTCTTCCTAGCTAGAGCAGCTGGTCACTCACCAAACAGCTGAAATGAACACACTTAACCAACCAAAATTATTTAGGTACTTCAAACCTGCAGTGTGAGAGCATGACTGCTCAGATTTCTCTTCACTGCTGAAACAATCAAGGAAGATGGAACCAGATGGATGAAGAGAAAGTTAGTGGCTCCTAAGAATACTGATGTTTCCTTTATAGCTGGAGAAAAAGAATGTATCAAAAGATCTTGCTATGATCCAAAATGGTTTCATTAACTCTACATACCATATTAACTTATAACCAACTATTAACAGTTTCAATTTCCTGCCTGAGTGCAAATTGGACGAGACTTCAAATTTGCTTTAAGAGATTTAGAAAGACTCTCAAACCCGCAAACCTGAACAACCTACAATCTTCATTTAGCGCCAGCAGTATCCAGAAGGTGATGTGTACCAGTTTCCTTGACATTCCTTAATTGTAAGGTTCAGAATAAAAAATGAAAGGCAATCTAAACTTGCTTGTTGAAATAGGCTCCAGGGCTTGTTGCTGCTACTCAGGATTCAATACTCCTGAAAATAAGAGGGTAAAGAGCTATACTGAATCAGTGCCTCCTCATGTCCTGCCTTCAAACTAAGGCACATTCTTCTTCAAAGATGATATGTAATAGAGACTTTCTGGTGGTGCTGAGTTGCTGCAAGAGGTGGGGAATCCCTTGAAGAACCCTTCTTAAAACAAATGGTAGGACTGAAGGGCCTTGTAAAGCCCTTTAGGTTGACTAGAAAGTTGTCTCAATATCAGGTGTGTACTATGTCAATTATCAATCTTGAATGCTGACAAGAATGGAAATAAGGGCTAACTCAGCATCCACAGAATCCTTGGCATTAAGTAAAAAAATAATGCTGTCTTTCATGTCAATACCGGAGTCACATTTGGCAACCTCAGGGGAGAGGCAGAACGACATTTCCAAGCACCACAATCAGTACTGTTGACTGAAGCCAGACAGGACAAAAACACAATCTTGAGAGTGCTTCCCTTGCTTTTTTTCAGTAGGCATCAGTGGCAGAGTTGTCAGCACTAATGCTGGAGCAGATCATTTGGGTGACTTGAGCTTCCACCACAGATTCTCAAGTCAAGAGCTGCGGAAGGAACCAAACAACGTCCTCATGTCCATCTTTTTATCAATCCTCGAGAAGTGTGATGTTTGGCACTCTGAGCGCTAGCTAATGGTAAAGATTCCATACTCTGGCACGCCACTTCTGCTTACATACTAGGAAACAGCTAAGTTTTGGTGCCCACCTCAACCAGTTCTGAGATTGATACACTCAACTGTTTTTAGCAGAAATATCTAAAATTTCAACTCCCTCTCCCTGCAACTGGGGAGTTCAGATAAAACCCAGCAAACTCAGTACCTTCCTATTCCCCCTCGCCTCCACTGAGGCTATATAAACACTAGTTATACAGCTCAGTTAAGCAGGATCATATGTTCCAAGTGAAAGACAGATGGAAGATTATTTTTGAAGAAATCATTGGAAGATAAAAACTTTAACAGAGGAAGGCAAACATGAGAAGGAAAATGCAAGTTAGAGGCCTTTTTAAACACTAAGAAGCACAGCATCAATATACATACAATCACCACAAAGAATAGTAGCACATACAATTCTGAGTAACAACTACATAGTATTAATCAGCAGACTGTCAGTTCTTTACTACAATGAACAGTTTTCAGCATACAAACATCACAGTCTAAAATTAAATGAAAAATAAACATTTTATACTGTATTACAAGAATATATTCGAAATCATACCTCGGGTGCCAGGTATTCTGGAGTACCACAGAATGTTTTCATAGTTGCTGCGTCTGTGATTCCTTCTTTGCAAAGTCCAAAATCTGTAATTTTTATGTGTCCATCTTTATCCAACATTAGATTTTCTAACTGTGTGTTGGGGAAAAAAACGTTCCCTTAATATTTCTTAACAGGACAGGCTGATGCATTACATAAATTTTGTAAAAAAGACAGAGTTATTGCTTGCAATAGAATGTAATTTGGTTGTAATTTAAAAAAAAAATTACAGCATCTATTATATTACAGCATTTAACAGTGTTTCCTGTTATACAATTTAAATAATTATTTAATATGGTTTACAATAGTAAATCCCAGGTCAATCAAAGCGTGACCTTTCATTCTGAAGTTTTACAAGTTTGGTGCATCTTCCATAGAACACAAGCAAAATAATTTTCTAAGTATTCTCCAGATATAATCAAGTAATTCAAGGTTACAATCATGGCTGTGATTTGGAAACCTTCATAAGGTTTCCTTTGCTGTAACATGACCTTCATTTATCAAGATGCATTTTACTTACTATACTGTCATGAAACAGTATATATCCGTAAATCCTTAAAATATCTGCATCTTCCACAACCTTTTCAGTAACAGACAAAAGTGGGGGTAGAGAGGCTACTGATAAAAACAAACCCCTGAGGTAAATTCCCCCTTGTATACTTGCAAAGGACACTGTTCTTGGATTGTGTATGTGTACCTCTGCATGCTTTGCATTGCTTTTTAAATACATGATTCTTGCTTTGAAATGTGAAAACAGAATATAGCCTGTTATGAAGTATTTAAAGAACAGGAATAAAAACTACTGCAATATTTACTGTGGACTATCTCAAAAGCACAGCTAACATCACTTTCCCAAAGCTTTTTATTAGCAATACTTTAAACACAGATAGAACTAAAAACAAGTAAAACATACTTCTGAACAACTTTTCTCAACAGAAGAAGGTTGGGTTTTTTTCCAATTAAAAGGTGCATAGTGAAAATACGAACAAAGAAAAATCATAGCCCTGTCTTCCTAAGGCTGCATAAAGCCTGAAACACAATTCAAAGGTATATATTTCCTGTGAGTCTAAGTGTCATACAAAGAAGATGCAAAGTAGATGACACCAGCAATAGAAGATTAATGACATCAAATTCCTCTTTCCTTATTATTTAGAATTTAAATCAAAAATCGTGACCTCTCATTCCTTGACCAGACAATTCCATATTTTTCCAAGATGTCACAGCATTTCATGTTATTACAACAGATTCTGCTACAAACAGGTAACCCGGTACTTTGTTTTCTGTCTGGCTCCCTGAGCAGAACTTGCCTACCATTGCCTCCTTCTCCTCGGTTCCTGTACAAAGGAGTCCATGAATGAACTCCACTTAGTGCACATGTATAATGGGAAAGCACAATTTCCTGTACAAGAAATTAAAGGCTTGTCACAGAAATCTTGTCACAGAAATAAAATAGTCTCGTCGTGGAATTTAGAGATTCCTCCCACATAAGTTAGAAAATGTTCCTGTTGAAAGTAGAGGTTATTTTCCATAGAACATGGTCATACTGTATCACAGAGTACCTGGAGCTTCAGGCAACAGAGGATACACAACTGTATACATAGGCAAATCTAAGACAAACTACATTCCAGTATTACGAATCTTTCCCAAGATACCAAAGTCAAAATAATTTTTAAATTAAGGCTGAAATTCTTTTCCTGTTGAAGTATTCTGAATTGTTTTAAATGTTTTCAAATCATACAAGAACATAACTCTTTGGTGAGATAAACAGAATGCGGTCACATTTTCTCAGTTCCCCATTTCCCTTGTTTGGGGACATTGAGAATTGTGTTTGAGATTTGTGTTGAAATCCAAGTTAAGTTATAAGTAATGGGGGGAAAAAAGGATCAGGAGTTTAAATCTCCTTCAAGTACTGTTACTAAGGTATGCTGTTTCTTTTTTTAATCAAGTTAAAGTCAATTAATATACCCATCTATAGATTACAGTATCAAACAGCTTCCTTCAGCACACACAGAACTTTAAACTGAACACAGATTTTTTTCCCCATTAACTCTGAATAGTGCAACTTTATAATTACTTTGTGTTTGTCCCAATAGTCCCTGCAAAAACAAAAATTTGATTACTTTTTTTTTTTTTTCTTTTTTTTACCTTGAGATCACGGTACACAATCTTCCCAGAATGCAGATAGTCCAGGGCAGAGACAATTTCTGCACCATAGAAACGTGTGCGGTCCTCTGAGAACACCCGCTCTCTCGACAAATGGAAAAACAGCTGCAGGGTAAACAGCAGGGACAGGATTGTAATAATTACTGATTTAGTGGGGGAAATTAACACAAACATAAAACACCTCTCATCACCATATTGTGATGATAGATAGTGTACTCTCAGTGGACACTCAGCACTCTTAGACAGCAGCTGGCTTATCTTTTCCAGGTTTCCAAAGGGAGAAAGCGAGCTGTTAAATCAGCGTTTTAATCAATATACCAATCTTGTTTAAGGCATTCTGCTTGCTACTCATTTAACCTTCAGTTACCAGAGGGGAGGGCGGGGGGGGAAGTATGCAGCAGCATCATTCTGTACTTCTCCCTCCACCACTTCCTCGGATTTTTATTTTAAGCCACTAAGAAATACCACTAAAATACCCAGATTCTGGTTCCGCCTTAAGTTTTTCAGTCATTTAGTAACTTTCCTTTGAACTGAAAAAAGTCTAGTTCTTCAGTAGACTTTGACTGAACAGGTGAACTGGCATTTTACAAAACCAGCACATTCATACTGCTAGCAATATCACAGTCACTAGAAAAAGCAAACCAACAACTGCTTAGGGCTTATAAAAACAGATCTATGTATTTAGTGTATTTCTTTGCTACAATGTAAACATTTCTTGGGGGGTTTTGTCTCTTCTTTAATACTTTGTAAGTAACAGCACTTTGCAGACACTTTTTCAACTGARGTCTTTCGGTGAAAAATATTAGTCATTACGTGTTGCCAGTAACTTCAGTTGCAATGAAAAAGCGTAAGGTGAAGTTCTGTGAGGTTGTCAGCATCTTATTGGATAAAACATCACCCTCAGAACCTGGAACAACAGCTAAAAAAGCAGAATTTGGCTATTTAATTCAAATGCTCTCTAAAATGGCGAGTTTTATTTACTGTGTTAAGAAAGCTTGGGAAAGTCCTCAAGCAAAGATCAGTGAGTATGTTTCTGTACTCTGCTTAAGACCAAACGGGCCGCCTGCCTTACTCCTTCAAATTACGATGGTTTTGGTTTTACCACAAGAGCTAACAATCAACAAAACAGAAAATGTGATCATTTATAAATTAAATGTAGACAAGGAAACACATAACAACATGGTTTTTTTATTTTCATTGCTAAAAATATCAAGTAGATGAGAATTCCGAAATGGCAGGGTAGGTACAAAAAACCACCAAAACCAACCAACCAAAAAAACCAATAATGTACTTAATCTTTCATTACCACATCCTACTTCACACCTGTAGGAAATCTACACTGCTCACACAGCACAGAACAGGGTAAAAATTACTGCAGCTATTTTCAGTGTGTGGACTTTTCAAAATGTAATTAAAAAGTCAATCCTATAAACAACTAGAAGACAACTTCTTTCCTGACAGTTGTGCTTCAAAAAATGTTTATTACTTTCTTCTGAACCTAAACAAACTTCCCACTAAACTGAGCCTTTTGGCAGCATATATTTGTATAAGCAGAGACTTAACAGAAAACAGAAACTGCAGCATGATTTAAAGAGAATATTTCATTTTTGTTCATTGTATCTGCATTTCCCTTTCAATTTCTTTTTGAATTCTCAAGACACCCTGTATAAAAATGGAATACCTGCATGATAAGGAGGATCATTACTTTGTAAGTATTTCAACTGTTCCTGCTGCTCGTTTCCCTGTTTAAGCACCAATCCCTGGTGGTGACATCAGCCCTCCCTGTAGTAACCTGCTTTCTGTACTGACGACTGCTTAATTGCCAACGCAAACACAAGACCCATACAGACTAAGCAACTAAGTCTGCCTTCACGAAGTGCCTCACATATTATAAAATTGGGAAAAGAATAAATACAATTCTCAATTTGTGGAGTCTTTTCCACACATTTTTGCAGGATTTAAATAGGAAACAAACACCGCTAAGTAGATCTTGATCCAAATAAAGCAAAATACAAAATTTATGTAATTTATGCATTTATGCCTGTTTTGTGGTCTCTTTCATAAATAATGAGCTGATGTCACTCATTTTTAAGAGTTTTATATGGACTCAAAGTAATTAAAAATAAAGGCCAACTTTCAGATCACTTTTTAATGTGTACAAATAGCAAACACATTCCAAAAATTTGTAATATAACCTCCAGTTAGCCCTACATTCATATCTATGCAAAAGGACTATTGCAGTTTTCTGTATGAAATAATCCAGCAGCTGAGCAGCACAGTCTTAGAAAATTCTAAAACCTCACGATACTTGTCAGCAACAGATGTATTAGTTTCTGTAAAAAAAAGTGTCCCAATTTGAATCTGAGAGTTGATAACCTGACAAGTTAACATAACAAAAATTTATTTTCTTTAGTGTTTATTTCCAACAAAATATTCTTGATGTTAATTCAAAATACTAACTTCAAAGTAAAATGACCAGCCAGAAACAACTAGCAACAGTTCTATGTTCGCCAAAGAGATTATGAGTTCCCAAGACAGTTTATTTTAACGTTATATATGACACTACAATCACTCTTCATAAGCATTCTTCATATTATTATAGCACCTAACGGAGTTGTCATCAAACCATACGTGCTAGTTTTGAATGAAGAATGTACATTTAGATAGAAAAATGCATGTTAAAAGTGAATTCATACACTCAGATACATGCTAAAGATGCTAAAGCAAATTTTAAAAATTTAATAGAAAAACCTAATTCAGTGAGATTACAGCATTATTTTCAGTTAATTATTTAGTTGGTTCACTATTTTGGAATAATTATGCCACCAGGCTCTATTTACAATTGTCAGAACATGAAGATTAGATTTATTAAGTCAGAGAAGGAAAAGAAGAAATCTGATGGAAGGTTATGAAAAAGCTTCCAGCATTTGCACTATTTATTGATTTACAGTTATTAAATATGTGCTATAAAGTCATTGGAATTGCAATAGAAATAGCTTTGGCACAAAGAAAGTAATTTTGCACATAACATTTTTGATGGCATACATGAGGGTGCTATAGTTACAGTGAGGATTGGAGCTATAAATTTCCTGGTATGTCTTTATTTAAAAACTGAACAACAATGTTGCCATGGGGTTTTTTCCTAATAAAAAATTTTAATGGAAAAATTTTAACAAATAAAAACAAAGATCAAACATAAAAGTATATTCAACTGCAGATCCAAGCATGCCAAAATATAAAAGACACAACCTTATATCAATTGATACGTTAAACTTCTACACATGCTAGTGACCTATTTAGCATGTTGAAAGTTGTTTGCCTGCCTCTTGCTGTTGTATATTGGGTTTGCTCAGCTCTGCAGTTAAACACATTTTATATTTGGCTGTTGATTTGACTCTTTTGCAAAGCATTTGCAGTAGCAGCCTTGAAATTTTTAATTATTTGTTTATTGTTTCAGACTTTATACTGCTTCTAGGCACAGTCTATACCCAAAGAAATATAGCACCCTTATCTTGGACTATCATAATTTTAGGCTAAGGAACATTCTCTCATTTACTTAAGAGTTTAGGAAAACAAAACAGGACAGAACTGAGATAAAAACGACAAAGCATACAACAATATTCAGTTATTTTTCATTAGGTAGGTTGTAAATCCTCTGTCTTTTTTTCTAGACAGTAATAGTACTTGTTCAATTACAATAAACCATTTAGTTCTCTCTTGCCTAATGAACTGAAGTAAGAGCTGTGGAAAAAAAAAATGCCAAGTGGAACAGAGATTCAGAATTCTGGTGTGGAGAAACCATCTGAACAAATTTTAGAGTCTAATTTTATTATACAGATAATTACCAATTAAGTTTGTTACAAAGTACAGAATTTGGAATTATCCTGAAAGTGCAAAGAAGGAAGTTAATCAACTTATTAGTCAGCTGAATCAATGTACTCTGCAGAGTAATGTATGTAATAGATTTCATTCCTAAAGCTTTTCAACCTTTAAAGCAAAATCCTGTAAATAAAAAATGGGAAACATACACCCCAAAAGTATTCCCCAACAATAAAGAGCCATTCTTAGAATATCATTTTTTATACCACAGTTTATACCGTTCTGTGTGGCTTGGAAGTTGGGGAAACACTGTAATGTACTACTAACATACTGCAATCACATAGTACTCAAAATTATATGGGTTACAAAAGGAAAAGTAGGCAAATCAATACTAGCAGGAAAATCATCAATACAGCCCTACACATTTTTTTCAAAATGTTGATAGGACAAGGAAGCAAAAGATGTACAAAAGTGAAGGGGTTTTCTTTTCTTTAAAGTAGGCCTGTGTTCGTCTGTAAGTACCGATAGTTTTACTTATTTAAAAATATTTACATTAATATTCTATATTTTGAATCAAAGTAAAGAACATAGTTTATCATGCAATACTGCATGTACTTTTTTACCACACGCTCATAAAATATGCCATTTCAAAGTTTTGATAATGGAATTTGGTCAACTAAGACAGATCAATACTTTTTTTTCTAAAATCAAATTTCAATGTCTTAATGCTCCTTTAATGTAATTCCTTCAGCATAACAAAGGTCTTGAGAAGTAATCACAATGTTAGAAGTATCCTTCTAGCTCTATAGTGCAACATAGTTTATGATCAACAGACACTGCTGAACATTTCATCCACAGAGCCCAGCAGCAACACTAAAAAAAAAAAAGTTAAGCTTTCAGCCCACAACAAAGATTTCAAGATTGGGCCCTTAAGCAGCAGAAAATTAACTGTAAAAGTTGTCAGTATAAGGAAAACATATTCAGTATTTCTGTCTGAATAATTTGCTTGAAAAAATCCTCTAATGTTTCGCTTTAATATATTTAGCTACAGAATATGCTTTTTTTTTTTTTAAAGGAAGTCAAAAGAGAATTCGATACGGTAATACTTTGTACATTGTAAAAAAGCACGCACATAGTCCAGTAAAACTGATGTAGTTAAATTTTCATTATAGCGTGTTCCCTTATTAACTGAGCCTAACTAATTTGAAGTTACGTAGGCAAGGTAAGGCAAAGATAAATTGCTACTATTCTGGCAGGATATTAAATTCAACATGGATTAGATTTTTAACAGGTATATAAGATTCTTGTTTAGAATCATTTTAACACAATTTCTTCTCCTCCAGAATGAAATTCAGTGACCCCTTCCTTGACTGTTTTCCTTCCTAACCATAGGAAGAGGAACTGAAGACCCCTAGTACTGACTACACTTTTTATTACTGTAGTAGGGCAGAAGCCTAAATTGTGGCATTTTCTTGCTTTCACCTGGGTGAGAGTCAAGAATACAGATACAAATTTCAAGAACTCCTTCATTCGGAGGACTGTTTGGGTAATGTGCTCCTGATAGACATAATCCATGAAAATTCCCAAGCAATTGACTCAGGCACAACTGTTTAACTAAAAAGAAATCTTCAATCTAAAGGAATTTTAAACAGAAACACACTGAAGGTAGTACAGCTCTGGAGAGAATCAAAAGCAACATGGTACTGCTACAGTCAATTTCCCACTGGAAGGATATAATTAAAAGATGAGTTTTCAACACTTTCAACAGTGAGAAACCATTGCTAGGAAATGAAACTTCCTTGGAACACAAAGAGAACAGTAGAGAGAAGCAGCAAAAGAAAAATGTCTGTGTACCATATAGGAGATACACTTACAAATGGCTAAAATGGTGGCTAAACTTTGTGCAACTTACTTTCAGTAGTTCTGAGTTAATAACAAGGCTATTTTTACAAATATGAAGTCCTTTATATTTCTTAGCAGACAGTGACTAAAGTCTGAAACTCACAAGAAAATTTGGTAAGATTAAAGATTTTCCTATTAAAAAGGACAGTTTGTCCAACTTACTGCTCCAGATCTCTAGTCAAAGAGAAGCACATAAGCAAATCAAGAGAGTTTCTTCAAAGAAAACTGCCTACTCTGAAAGGCCATTACTTCCCACTGTGGCAAAAATTTATGGTTAGCTTCACTGAATTAGGGAACCATCAGCAAAGAACATGAGCAACACTGACAAACAAGAGCATCATACCTGCTCGTGGAAAAAAAGCGACCCACTTGTGGCAAAGTACATTGCAATCATTCAGATCCCAATAAGCAAAAGCAGGCTGCCACCAAGAAACCCCATGACACAAGATGTTTGCAGCAGTTGCCACAAAGGTGCACCACCCAATGCAGAGGAATGCAAGATACAAGCCTGATCAAAACACAGGGTCAGAGCATCCTCAATCATAAGAAAGGAGTCAAAAACATTCTCTGTGGGCTCTGCTCTGCATTCAAATAGGACAGAAAGGTATCTTTCAAAAAGACGAGTATCTAAATGATAGGCTGATGTTAAAAACATACTTTCGAAGTGCARTAAGGTCTTACACAGAGAAAACTAAAAAGAATTAGCTAGTTTATAAGGCATCACTTTTAAAACTCATTGTAGATAGCATTGACTTAATATTGGTGACATAAGTTCAATGTCAAATAAGCCAGCTGAGTGTCCAAGAGAAGGCTGTTATCCCATTACTGCTGACGGAGATTTTTGTGTCTAGTTCAACTAGCCAAAACGGTTCAACGCCTGTGATATCCAGAACCGGGTTTATACATACTGAGTTAAACAAGCCATCCTCCCGTATGAGAACCGTATAGCACCATGTTTAGCCATGGCTGGTGGAGGACAGCCATGGACAAGTTAGGATGTAAATGGGCCTCACACTGGGCCCAGAAATCACCAGAGCAATGAATGCAAGACAGGCACTCTGGGAGTGCTCAGGCATTAGGATTACAGTTGAAAACAGTTTTATTGTAGGAGAACACAGCAAAAGGATAATGCAAAACATGGTATCATGCTGCAACAATACCTGAATGCAGAAACAGTTTTCTAATAAAAAAAGGTAGTGGAAACACTTAGTCCTGTAAGGTTATTATGCAGCATATAGTACACAAAATAAGGAAAACCCCCTAGTTCATGTTGTAATGAGATACAGTCTGAATAGCAAACAGCACCAAAAAGGTAGTTAAAAGCCCTCTTCTTAGATTGCAATTCTCTTTAATTCCATTTGACGGGCACAGTTTTTGGTATTCTATTCTTTAGTAAAGAGCTGGAGGACAGCAACGGCTTAAAGGCTAACGACACCGTAAGAAGTTTAGCACTTAAGTTGAAATTTCCAGAGTACACAGCAAGTGAAGGGGACAGAAGTAATAGGTATTTGCAATGGCGATAGCAAAGAAGAGAGTGCATATTTCACATTAGGACAAAAGCAAGAATAGTCAGCATTATTTTTGCTTGTTTGCACTAGATTATGACCGTTTCATGCCAGAACATGCTATGATATGCTTGAAGAAAAAAACAATAAGCAAGCTATTCATAATTATTTCTCTACCATGAAATTATCCTTCAAGATACAACAGTCTAATTTTTAAGAATAGGAACTACTTTTGACAGCACAGTTGTAAAACATGTCTACATTTTTTTTAAATAAAATAATTTTTAAATTTTCAAAAAAAAAACCCTTCAAAGATACTACAAAGCAAAAAAGGCAAGAAAAATTATATTCTTTAAAGTGTAACCCAGTGACAGCATTACCATTACAAGCGCAGAACATCTTTTTTAAACTTACCTCTCCTCCGTTAACATACTCCATCACAAAACACAAACGATCCTTTGTCTGGAAGGAATATTTCAAGGACTTGCAAAGAAAACAGCAAAACCAAACCAATTATCATCTTGTATTAACCCAATTTCTTGCACTTAAACTGTAACAAAATTTAATTTTATCCTCTTAAGCAGACAATTCTGACTGGGTGAGAACTTTCAGAGTAATTAAAAGTGTAACTTCCTATCTGGAGCTTGAGATGAATTAACACAAAAACCGTCATGTCTTCCCTCATCTCTGCCACGTGGCCATTGATATGAAAACACGATGCTTTATTATAACAAAATACTAAATAGTTAATAAAATACACAATTTTATACTGCATTTCTTATTGCCATACATGGTACCAGCTATTCTCACTCATCATATTTTATGATGTCCACTTCCACAATGCCCACGGAGACAGACATTACCATATTCTTTTTAATTTCTCCCAAATAAAATCTTAAAAGTGATCTTAATCTCCAGGCTGCTTTCATTTCCAAAGCAAGGACTCTCTAGTTTCACATACTATGCAATGTTAAAAACACTGAGTGCCAAATKAATATATTTATTCATGTATCATTTTAAAATTGTAACAAATGTTATTATCTTAATTAAAATTTTTGACTTATCAATGTTGATTTGATTTTGCTTGGAAAAATAATACCAAAGAAAATCTACAGATGCAGGCTTGGCCTAAAAGAAAAGAAACGCAGTAGAACTACACGTAACAAAATCGTAAGGAGACTCATGTGAGTTAAATACTGCATGTCTCCTTAAAATATTTGTTTAATAATATCAGAAAGATATAAAGATACAACTGCAGTGACACTGTTGCATGATTTGATTGGAATTACACCTATTCCTGCTTACCTTTACGTTCTAATTTAAGAAACTTTGGGGGACCTCATTTCCCTTGACTGAATTTCCAAGAATATTTTGGCCAAGCAATGTCAATACAATCCTCTGCTTTCTAAAGGGTTTGTTTATGCTTTTCTAAAGAGGAAAGCTTCCATGTTATACTTTGATATTTTGATACAAAAAAGAAAGTAATTTTTCCCTATCTTAAAATACATGTTAATTATCTTTTGAAATCAATGAAAAGATTTTCTAATATATTCTCAAAGGAGAGGAATCAGAATTACTTCTACAGAAGAAAACCAGTTGTAAAATTAAAACTATTAATCATAATTTGTCATGAATCTCAGAATTTTCATCTTCTTTTCAATATTTTCCTTCTATTAAATATTAACCATATGAAGACAAAGACATTGAAGTAGTGGGGTTTGAGTTTTGTTGCTCAATGGGCTACTTATGTTGAAGAAATAGTTATTTTTATCATTTTATTGAATTCTTAGTTAAGTTTTCCTGGTAAAAATTACTTACTTGACACTGTGTGAAATCAGTAACTTTTATTTAAAAAGTGTTCATATACAAAAATCACAAAAATTGCACAACAGTTACATTCTACAATCAAATTTGTTTTCAGTGAAGTTAAACTTTACAAAATTATTAGAAACTTTATTTCTGAACTCTTAAATACATATTCTGATACAGGATATCATAAGCAACAGATAGCTACTGCTTGTTTACAGATCATCATGAGAAAGACTTCAAAATTTGTTTGTTCATAATGGAATACCCATCAAGTTGAAAATTACCTGCTAATGTACTTAAAACTAATTCCTAATACTTACTGTTAAAAAAGGGTGTCTGGTGTTTTTCAATACTCTGCTTTCTGTAAGCGTATGAGCCACTTCATCCTGAGAAATAAACAGTAGAAGTAGGTCTGAATTAAGATATAAAATTGTTATTTAATTAATTATGAGGAAAAGGTCAACACTTCCGAAAAGAGAAAGCTACAGTACAGTTTTGCAAAATGAACAAACCTGAAAGAAACATGAAAAATAATTCACATTTTTTGAGAAAAGAATTTAGAGTAAATTTGAGTTTGGCAAAATACAATTTAATGTATTTTATTTTATTTTATTTCTCTTATCTTCTTGCTTTAAAATGAAGTCTTTAACTTTATATCCAATGCAGGGAAGGAAGAAATGATAATATTGGATTTGATAGTTTAAAAATATAACCACCACAACTTTGCAGTTCTGGTATGAATCATCTGAACAACACATCTACAGAGAGACTGAAACAATTTGCAAGAAACAGACACAGGTAGTAACTGACAGGCAACTATAAAACCTAGTCTAATCTAGCCTAATGTTAAGTAAAGCCATTTTTTCAGTTTTTAAACATTCGCTTGGTTTGCTGTTTGTTTTGTTTTGCTTTAAAACAACGTAGCCATACAAAACCCCTTCCTCATCCCCCTGGGCTGTCCTAACCAGCCAGGCGAGCAGTGCTCCTCAGACCAGGCCCGACCTCCTTCCCCGACCTTCATCCACGGGAGGCGGGAGACGTGAGGCATCCACACGACCCCCACTTCCAGCCAGATTTTGAGAAAGGGGCAATTCGGAGAGAGACAGCGACACTCTCCCGTCCGTCAGCCTGAACGGGGAGGATTAAAATGAGCCCTGTGCCAAAGGGAGAGAGAGAAACTAACCCGGCCCCCGCGGGTGTTTGTGCCCCGGGAAGCTCGCCCGCGCTCATCCCTCTGGGTGGCTGCGAGGCAGGGGGCACACCGGCGGCAAGGAGGAGCCTGGAGGGGTGACGGCGAGGCCCCAAGGGCAGGGGTAGGGCCCCTCACACCACCAGGTTTGCAGAGAGCAGGGGCCAGGCAAGGACGAGGGGGAGAGGGTGGCAGGAAGAAGGCTCGCCCTGCGCTGCAATGGCGAGCAGCTCCTAAGGACTAGGGAGAAAAGCATTTAGGAGGTTCATGTTACGTATACACGGCCATTTTATGCAATTCTACCAGTAGCACATGCCAGGAATCCCCCCACTCCCCAGGCTGCCAGGGGCTGGACCTAAAAAGCCTTAGAGCCACTGGGCTGGTTTAGCCATTTTCTGTAGCACTAAGCTGCCGCTGAGTATTACACAGAATTGAAGACTAACTTAGTGCAACTGAAACTTCAACCGTAATCCTGCAGAAGTAAATATATTTAGTCAGGGTATACTTTATTATTGCTACAAATAATACCAATATAACATTATTGTACTGCACATGCTTATCAGACTATGCTCTGAAGATAAGGTATTATTAAACTAGAAAGTAAACACAGATGTCAGGAGTTTTAAATTAGACTTTAAAAATTGTCAAAATAGAAGTTCAACAACAGAGTTAGTGGTAATAAATTATGATGCCATTTAGCTGAATAGCAGTGCAACACTGCCTGTATACACTACAACCACATACTGGGGGAAAAACTTTAAAAAACACTTCAAGGAGAAAAGCAAGCCTAAAGTTTTATTTATTTCTTTATTTATTTTTAAACCTCAGTGGTTCACTACATATGGGGCATAAAAAGCTGGCAATGGCCAGTTTTTCTGGCATTGCCTCAGAAGTTTGTAATACTGGTAGCAATTCCCTGGTAAGTGTAATATTAATCTGTCATGAAAATTTAGGATCAACAGATTTAGTCTGAACTGGGCAGATGCTATACAGCCTTCTAGACACAGCTGTCAATGCACCACTTTTTGGCTTCATATTATGCTAACCATTACAGGTATGACCTTCTATAGTGTATACTGTATCACATTATAGGCTGAGTTGGGACTGCAGATCTATTCTACCTAGTGACCGTATCCGTAGCACTGTCTTCAGAGTTTCTTTCATACTTACACACTGACTGGGCTAGACAGCTAAGTTCAGACTCAAGTCTGCTTTTGTTTTTAGTTTGGGGTGGAGTGAAAAAACTGGTATTTGGTGACTATAGGGAAAAAAACATGATCACTTCACTTGTGAAGATCTAAGCATAGTCCATTTTTTATTCTTTCATCAGTTTCTTATCAATATACAACCATACTATGGAAAACTTAGAAGGACTCCCTTCAAAACAAAATTCCAGTTCTGAGGAAGTCAAATTTAAAAGACCAAGGTGCTCCCATTTTCATCACAGGATGAAAGGCATGTGTCCTGGTTCCGGCTGGGACAGAGTAACTTTCTTCCCAGTAGCTGGGGAGGTGTGCTGTGTTTTGGGTTTGGTATAATAGGAGCGTTGATGGCCCATTGGTGTTTTGTGTGCTGCTGGGTGGTGCTTGCACCGGGCACTTTTCGGCCTCCCATGCCCTGCCAGGTGCATGGGAAGCTGGCGGGGGGAGCATAGCCGGGGTGGTTGACCCAGCTGGCCAATGGGGTATTCCATACCATGTAACGTCATGCTCAGTATAAAAACTAAGGGGGTGGGGGGGTGCCCTGGGTCCCGGGCTCTCGTTCGGTTCGGCGGGTGGTGAGCAATTGCATTGTGCATCGCCTGCTTTGTATATTGTTGTTGTTGTTATCACTATCACTGTTACTGTTCTACTTCGTTTTATTTCAATTATTAAACTGTTTTTATCTCAACTCGCGAGTTTTCCTACTCGTGCCCTCCCGATTCTCTCCCCCATCCCACCGGAGCCGGGGGGGTGAGCGAGCGGCTGCGTGGTGTTTAGGTGCTGCCAGGGTTAAACCACGACAGCATGTTTCCTCACACACTTAATCTTCTTGTTAGTCTACAAATAGGCAGAAAAACAGACCCTGGTCTGCTTCAGGGACTGCCAGGTTCTGCCCAATCCATCACTGAGCTAGCTTTCTGTTTTCAGGCAAACAGATCAATGAACAGTTGCATCCCTGATCTCTTCAAAATTCCTCTGGCTTTATACATACTTCTATGAACAGGAATTTTTGCTCAACAGAGAGAGACAAAGTTATCTGAGAATCGGTTTTAACCCTTCTAAAAATTCAGTCATATTGTAACAGACAGCAAAGTAAAAGGAAAAACCCTAAAATTCAAAAATGTGTTTTTTATTTTATTGATACAAAGAAACAAGCTGAAATGCTCTGAAGACTGGAAGGGTATAACCGAGCAGCAGCAGAACAGGAGCTCATAGCAGTCAGACATGAGGACCCTCTGGGTGCACAGGGTGAGCAGAGCACTGGGGAAGGATGTCAGGCTGGAGACTGGGCCATGGCATGCAGCTAACAGATAGACTCTAAGACCCACAGGGCAACCTACAGAGATTGCTGCCATTTATAAAGTCTTACAAGGAGGGCCACTGAGATGCTCCTTCCCATGCAGAATCAGGAGAACACAGCAGCGATACCCTCTTTTCTTTCTGTATCTCCTGATTACGAAGAAGAAAAGGGCACTCTGTTGCTGTTAGTCCAAATTATATACATGCCGACCAGCCTGCCAGTGCACGTGAGACAGCTGCTAAGGGCATGCAGAACCCACAGGTCAGTCTCTTCTCTGCTGAAGACATAAATTTAAGTCTCTCCCCCTGCACCAGGGCTGGTTTTAATGAAACTCAAGGAAATATAATTAGTTTTGAGGTTTCTACTCCTGTATCAAATTTAAGCGAAACTGATCAACATATTCAAAAGTTATTAGAAAGTGAGTGACAGATAGACAAATGAACATAGACTGCAAAAATCTGTAAGCCCTGTTTTCATAGGCCAACAGGAAAATTAGAAAAATCTGAAGGACATTTTAAAATAAAATATATGTAAACCACAGTAGTTCCCCTCCACATTCAGTTTTTACAAATACTGGTATTGTTAGCCTCAAGCATGCAAAATTCTCAGTCAGATCCACATCCCTCAAAAACCTCCTTACTTAATAATTGGGATTATTTTTAATTGCATCTCATGGTGATAAGAACATGTAGGTTTCTTGTTCTGTGCAAGTGGGATTCAAAACTTTAGAATTGCTAGAAACAAAGCTCAGAGTAGATGATCTTCAAGTCTAAACTTAGTAAAATTATGACCATGCACAAGAGCTAGTAACACTAAACTAATCAAGTTTAAGTGACTGGACAATACCAGTTTAAACCACTTCTTCAGACATCAGCTTCAGACTTTTCTTGCTCCTCAAAAACTGAAAAAATGAAATTGTTAGTCCCATGCACAGCCACCTTATCTAACAGCAGGAACAGAGCACAGGCCCATTAAATTAATTGCACTTATCTAAATAAACCTGCAGTTGACTTAGAAAAATTTCTGAAGTATGTAATATACCTTACAATGCACTTTTTCTTGTTTTAAACTTGGATTGCACTATCTTCCTGCCCAGTGAACTCTCTCAATGCTTTAGCACACTCTAGATTATAAGACACTGGGAGAAAGGCATGCAAAATGGGTACACATAGTTTTTTTGTACTCTTGTTTTCTGAAGATACACACATATTTCTATCAAACTCAGTTACCATCAAAAATCAAATACACCTTATGTATTAGATATTGATTATTCCATTAAAAAAAAATCACCCAATATTAAAACTATAACCTTCCTTACCTTTGCAATAATGACTTCTTTTTTCAAAATCTTCATAGCATAGTATTTCCCACTAGCCTTCTCTCGGACCAGGATAACTTTGCCAAACGTGCCTTTGCCCAGTAGTTTTAAATAGTCAAAATCATTCATTGTCTATAAGGAGCAAAGAACAAGGATTAGCAAGACTTATGCTATCCAGTTCCAATATGCACACAAGTGTGTCCGCGTATAACCAAATGCTGTTACCCATACAATAAGAACAGTTTACAAAAATAGGTACACTTCTATGATTAAGTTCATAATAGTTAACTGTATCCTTAAACCACTAGGATATATTCAATACTATTATTATAGTTCTCTAAAGTCAAGTACTGCACAGTATACTACACACACACACACACACACTTATTTTTACAAAGCACACACAGAACAAAGTCTTAGCCTATACCAGCATTTCATGAATGCTCCACATCTAAGAAAGCTCATCAACTCATGTATTATCAGGGACACAAGAACTTGGCATATCAGTAGGTTTTGCGTAACACCAACCACTGCACTGATGGCTTTTTTGAAACATACATGATCCTCACTGCAATATTATACCAGTAAGACTCTACAACAGTCTTTGCATTAGAGGTGGACTTTTAAAAATTCGAATACAGATTACAATTACATGGTTTTTACATTAATCAATCTGGCTCTGAAAAGGAAGAGGTGGCAAGTTTTCCTCTTTCATGTGACTCCATTATAGTGTCCATTCAAGCATCTAGTATCACCCTAGTTTTGCAGGTTAAACGTAGTACATCCAAGAGCCAGTTCCACCAACGAACAATTTGAGTCCAGTGGGTTTATCAGCTCAACTGGAGCATCACACACCGCAAGAATATGACCAGACAATCTCAGATCCCAAATCAGTTCAGCCACTTTCATGAGCACAAAGCCTGAGTCAATAATCATCTTAGTTCTGCAAGTTCGTTTCACAGCCAGTTCAGAAGCATCAACCCTATGGTCTATGCATTAGATGCAAAGATGAGGATGTAGAAAAAACAGCACAATACTGAGAATGCAGAGACTGCACAGGGTCACCTTGGATTGACAGCAGGGTTTCTTTGGTCAACTCAGGGCCAATCACTGGCTTCCACTGTGTGTTTCCACAGCACATCTTTCAGCGCACTGTGTTAACTGGCTTGGTTGTAGCACCACATAACCACACACAGACCATTAAGGCACCCAGGAACCTTGAGGAAAGCAGTTAAAAGCTCTGAAAGACAACACACTCACCTATTCTTGTTATAGTACTGTCCTGCAGTGTCAATAACCTTCCTTCCTTTGTGAATAATACATCTCAAAACATTTATAAAGAGTAATTATACTCCAAGTCTCAGTTTTGCTAAGTTAAATACATTTAATCCTGTTATGTGTGAGGAAAAGAAAAGATCATGCCTTGTCTTTCATCTTCCTAGTGTCTCTTTCTGTCACTAGTTGCAGCCTCAGGCAGTTTTCTTGAATACTGGTGTTCCAGATAAACTTCTACTTATGTCTTCCACAATGGAATTAGTACTTTCCTTATCCCTACCAGAAACACCTCTAACAGTGCCTACATATCTCACACACATTCCAAGTGTAGAGCTATTGGGCATAATCCCGGTGTGCAATCACAAATAGTGGCAGCAAAATATATTCTCTCTTGTGAGAAAGAATAAAGGGCAAAATTTCCTTCTGAAATTATTTATTCCTTTAAGCTCAAGTGCATGATACTATTACTGTGGATCTGAAGTTGCTGTCGACAAACTGTGAAAATAATTTATGCAGTTGTGAGCAGTTTGAAATCTGCTCACATAATGGGTAGAATTGATCAACCACTTTAATGCTGTAATTCCTTAGCTTTCAAGTGTTCAACCTGCAACTTAAAAGCTGCAAAAGGTCTCCAACAGGCTACTTAAAGTAACACCTGGATAGCTGGATATTTCAAAGCTTTATTAAAGAGAAGATGCTTTTCATATATCAATTTTCTAGCTATATCAGCACGAATTAAATCTTTTTCCCATGTAATGGTTGATTAGTAGCTTCTAAGCAAACTAACCTTCGTGAATTCCATTTTTTGCTCACACGTAAACATACTTAAACATTTTGCACTGACAGATCTTGTTTTGCTGCCAAAACCACCTCACATCAGGAAGAAAAAAACTGCATTTATCCCAGTAAGAAATATGAGTAACAGAGACTTCAAAGGCTCAGTATACTTTTYACCTAAAGCAAATCCACACAAGTGAGTGTAAAGTTAAAGTTTATGACCACAGACAAATCCTTAAATGGTCAACTTTTCCAAAAATTAGTATAATGTGTTACAACTAGTGATGCATGATGTAGTATGTAAAGTTGTGATCCACACTCTATGTGGCTACTAGTACTTAATCAACTAAAGGCAAGACTTCTCAAATATCACAGTCAGTACTTTGGAAAGTCAGGTTATCTACTTTGATAGTTCTATGATACCATCGAGCAAAAACAACTGCCTTTGTGCTAAAGCAGTGAAAATTGACAAAAACACATGAAAAATCCAAAATGCAGTCAAAGCACAGTTCAGGCAGAAGATGAGTAATTCAGGGCAGAATCTTCCGTATCTTCAGTCATAAGCTATCACGTTCCCCGACAAAGAATGGCCAACAGCTTTATTGATAAAGAATACTGAGTTAGTGACCATAACAACTTATCACTTCTAACAGTCAAAAATTTATGGGATCATAAGCAGCCTCAGGGGGTAACTTTTTCCCATACTTCTGATCTTCTTTGAGAGGCTGGACTTAGAGAGCGACCATCAGAGTCTGAATAAAACCAGCTCAGAAAAGCAGCCCTTTCCCCACACACAGAAGGAGGATCTTGGCTCGACTGATCACAGACATGGGTTTGATGCTAAGGGCAGCAAGCCAGTCAAATCGAAAGACTTATTCACCCAAAATTTGCTTACATAATGTTCATCAAAGCAGTTCATCTAGCAGCAAGCTCAGGGAAAACAAGTTAAAAAATATATGTATATTTTTAAGAGGAAGGTAAGAGGTTTGCAAGATTTTGAGCCATGGCTTAACAGCAGGTTATGGCGGTAGTGCTAGTTCTAAGAATAAAGTCTCCTGATGCTCTCATTCTTTAGAAGCTCAGCAGAAGGCTTAGAGATGATACGCAGTGCAGGGTAACTCAAAAAGTCTGCCAAAGAACACAAGACCTTGGGAGATAAAAACACAGATGCCATAGCTAAGGGTGTACTGAAAACTGGTGGAAAAATGGAAATACTTCCTAAACCTGAGGGATGTTGGTAAGCAAGTTTGGAGGCTCCCATAAGATTGGATTCTTTCTCCTTGATGATTTTCCCACCTTTTTCATTCCTAAYGAACTCTGAGGATTGAATCTTTTTCCTCATGACATTACTTTTTGGTTTCCTCTGAAAAATCTATTCTTTACTCATCCTGCACCCTGCAAAACAAATTTGTAAACAAAGGAAAAGCAATGAAGCTACAGGAAACTGCACTAATCAAAGAACCGTATGATGTTCAGCCTTCTGTAAAGCCGATTTACTCCCCTTCGGATGATCTGTTCAAAAGAATACACCCTACTACAGGTGTTGAAAATGCCTACCAAGGAACTGCTTTTTAAAAATTCCTGATTTGCACAAAGATTATACCACTTGGAGTTTTCATCTGACTTCATCAGGAAGAAACACTACTTACAGGGAATAGTACATCAAGAAATAAAAGTAGTTTGCTAAGAATTTCTAGTGCTCTGAATTTTAGTGATGTTATTACTGTAAAACTTAAGTGGCACATTGACACCATTAAAAAAAATTGCAAAAAAAAAAAAAAAAAGAAGTGCTTTTGGTTCTTCCAGCTAATCTGGCCAGGGACATTGCTGTCATGTCTGTTCAAATCAAGTTCCACATCCTAAAGACTGTTTTCTTCGTAAACCTTTTGCTACCTTTTTAGGAAGAACAGGACCACTCCTCTCTGTCTTGTTTCTTAATCTGATTATGCTCTTCTACTCATATGTATACCATCTGGTGCATGCACAAGCAAAATTCACTGGGCTTAGATGTAAAATCAGGTGACAAAACAAGCTTGTAGGACACATTGTGCAAAAAATCCCCGAAATGAAATCCAATACCAAAAAAAAGCAATAAAAATGCATTAAGTCATTATAACTTAAATGGTTCTGATTATATTAACAACTACAAAAGCTTAAACAGAAGCTTTTCAGGAACATTTCTACAAAACAGAAACAGTTCTAAAAAAATATATTTTACCCATTTCAATTAACACAGAGGGAGTGACAACTCCCCGTCATTATGGCCACTTAATATTTTTGATTCCAAAAACTTCGGAGAACCTTTCGCTAAAGTCTTCCAACAGTCAGAAATCTGCAGTGGGATTTTGAGTTTTGGCAAAAAAAAATCCTTGCAGTCATCAGTATGCTCTTCACTGGCTACAAAAACTCCATTCTGCTCTGTTACTAGGTTTTGAATACCACCATTTTTCATTTCACCTGTGTTTTGTAAGAGTTTGGTTTTGGCTTGTTGCCAAAGCCGTTAAATATTCTGCAGCACTGCACATGTACTGTCCCAGCATCTTATTTCAGCATTTCTTAAAGCGTAAGGAGCAAGACAGAAACAAAACTGATCTTCCTCCTCCTCCTGTTCCCACAACCCCTTTTGTTGTATGGGAAAATGCACTGCACTGTGAACAAGGAAAGCATACGTTTCAGATAAACTACTTGTATTAGACAGCATTAGTTTTGACACCTTGAAAATGCTTGTTGTTATGTAGTGGTTTTGTATTGCACTAAGAGGATACACAGGCTTGGAACAGCGTTCAGATCTTTAACAGAGCAAACCCAAATCCCTTCCACATAATCACACTGCCTCTCAGAAAGACTGACACATCTCAAACGCTGCCTCACTTATCATATTTTACCCTGGAGCACAATCATTAAACATCTATGCCACAAGGCTAAAAGTTCAATGTCAACCTGACAATGTACGATGAGAGTATTGTTACAGCTGTATATAATTAGTTTTTACCTTTTTCCATAGTGGAAAAAGGTTAGAAAATTGCATACAATGAAACAACATGGAAGAACTATGTTTGCACTGCAAACTCAAATTCTCAAAAGTTAGGACATGATAGAACTAAGATTTCCTATGACACCTTTGTTATATTCATAAGGGTGTAGTTTTCAGCCACTGATTTTTCTATGATTCTTGCTTCATATAGTGCAATAAACAAAACATGCTCTATGAGTAAAGGCACACGTTCACTATTTCTTTTCATTGTTCATCATTCAAAGGCATTCAGTTACATTAGCTATAAGACTATTTTGCTCTGTTAGTAGGTTTCAGTTCTAGCTAGAAAGAATGAAGCCAGTCCTATAGAAACAGGTAGTTATTTCTCATGCAATGTCAATGCATTTCTTGAGTCATGTCAATCCTGTATAGTAAATGAGAGACATCCGTTTGAATGATCCATTCTTCAAGAGTAGTCCATACTTACAGAAACACAGGACAAAATGGAAACACAAAATAATAAGCAAATTTTTGTGTGGCACTGAATCTTTAAAACATGCTCTTAGTTGTGTGTTTATCCTGTTGGCTCTGGAGATAGAACTACAAGTATGTTATAGCCAACAATGTACATATGCCTACTCACACCAAAAGCTGTGAAGGACTGCAAAAAAAACCAACATTGTTTTCTCTTACTTCACTGAAAACTAAAGCAGAGTTATTTTCCCAGATAGCAAAAAACAACGTCATTAAAAGCCAAATCCTGCTAGCCTTTCTCATGCAAATTATCCAATTTGTACTGGGTATTATTTGCTTAAGAAAGGGGGCAAATCTACTTGTCTAAAGAAAATATTTTATTACCATACTTCTAAAAGAGTAAACAAACAAAAAGGAAAAGATGAAAATAATATTCAAACAATAAGCAGAATGTTAACATGTGCCTGAATGGTTGAACTTTGTTTTTCAGAAGTGCTGTTTCAGATAGCATAACAAATAAATAAAACTAGAGCAGTTCAGCTCTATTGTAATAAAACAAATAAGTACTTTTATGCTTGTAGTACACTGAAATTTATGTAGAAATACTATTCCCTGTATATTGCTTTACCCAACTAGACCATTCTACAAAAGTTATTTACATATTAGTCTTGTCAGTTATTTTTTAATGTCGTTACCTTTCTTTTATGATGGGTTGTTGAAGCATCCATCTCTTCTTCTCCTATATTGTCTATCTGTGAAGTTGGACTACAGTTCATCCTTTCCTCTTCTTGCCTCTGAAGTCTGTCTGCTACAGCCTGGATTGCTTCTGTCCATTCTTCCCTATCATGAACAAGCCAACATCCCTATTAGAAACTCATAAGATACACCCAAATAAATGGTTTATAATGTTTTTCACATGCTACATTGCTTCAATGTTCAATTCTCATGTTACACAGCAGAAGACTCATATAAATTAATCACTCCAACTTCCTTCCAAATTCTGCATTATGTTAAAAGTGCTGAAGTTGACCAGCATCAAAAAGGACCACTGCACGGTTAATTTTAAGAATTACCAGTGTCTGATTTTGTGAATATTTTAATAATGAAAACTTGAAAACACTTGCTCCAGGTATAATACTGCTCAGAGAATAGATTGTCATCTCCTATCCGATACTATCTGATAATAACTTGCTATTTTAAGAGACTTATTGGTATTCCCCCTCCCTGTGAGACATTTTCACAGAAAAGAAAGAAGATTTATTAAACCACGCCGTGTGTTCAGCTCTTTGTCTGTCTCCTCTTAAAACTCAACTTGTTGGCTAATTTCAAATTCCCCTGAGAAAGAGACCCTCAAAGATAAATAAATTTTTACAAGCGTCATAAAAACCAGTGGCTGCACGGAGGGGTAGGTCCAGGTGAGGGTTTCCATGCAGGGATGAGCAGGAGCAGCTGAGCCCATGGCTATTCTGCATGCTGGCTAGCCAGCACAGGTACACTGGCTGGCCCATCAGCACACCACAGCCCCACCACATGCAGTACCTGCTGCTTTTTACTCAGCCAGCAAGGGGTACGGGAGGAGTCTGGTGGTATTACTGAATACAGTAGGAGGTACTACGTTGCATACACGGAAGAAAGATAGGGTGGAGAAACAGTACCAAGGTAGAATAAAAAAAATTCTAAGTGAATATACTAATGAAAGAGAAACAACAGAAAAAGCAAAGTCGTTGGTTATTTATTGATACAAACAATATGAATAAAGTCAAATCATAGTATTAGTCTCAACAGGACAGATGCCCACAATGAGTGCCCACTGAGTCTTCCACTCAGTACATCTAACCAGAGACACAGTATAGAATATTTTAGCAAGGTACACCATCCTGTATCTCCTACATGCTTTTGGTGCATTAAAAAAGTTAATTCTTAAGAGTTTGTGTATGTTTACTGAAACAAGAAAAACTAATAAGCAAACATAAAATAAATTATAACAAACATACTGCTTTCTGTGCCAAAAAAAGAAGCATATTAGGAGGAGTAAAAGGAAAATTTAAGACAGCAAGGCTGGAAAACACTTCAATGCAGGCTTCTATTGTTCAAAATTTAACACTTCAGAGACATATCATGACATAGTTTTGGCTTATCTGAACACACTCATCCCACCTACTCGCAGGCAACTCTTACACTAGCTATGAGCCAGATAATATTTTACAGAAGCTGACTTATAAATTCTTCAAATAATTGTTTAGATGTGCTCAGAATGTCACAGTTCCAAGTGCTGATCGCTGTGCAGTCCCAGCAGAGACTGTGCCGAGGCTTCTGTGTAAAGAATATGGAAAGCGGAACAAAAATAAAACTCTCACCGTTCCTCCGGAGTGTCTACGTGGAACGTCCTCTCTATGACAGTGGTCCACTGAAGACATCTGATAATGAATGTGTTTGGCTTTGGTCGCTCTGTTTTCATTAGTTGACATTCTAGAGAAATACATGACATTGCGTCTTTTATACATTGCCAGTTAACAGGTGAAGAGCAAACAAAATTACTTAGATAAAATACATATAGCTTATGTATACCTATCCAGCATGTATCCAACACATATAAGGAAATACAGAATGGCAATATAACCATGGGCTTGAACAAAAGGTAGCAGGTAATAATCATAAGGTGAAGAAAGCAGTCAGAGGAATTGTTGGAACTTGTATTGTTGCCCATATAAAGAGTGCGATCTCCATTTGCAAACTAGGTCTGTGCTATGAGGGTAAGAAGAGTATTAGATCCCGGATTGCTCAAGTATGCCAAGGTAACAGCAGTAGCCACAGGCACATTTTTCCATCTGTACCTGGCAGGAGGAATATGACATTTTCCCTTCAATGGTAACCATGCCACAATTACCCACACTACTGTCACTTCAGGATTAGATTTATTGTAAAATACCCTATCTGAGAAAATTCAGATGTTGAAACTAGTCTGATTATTAAATATAGAATAACCACACACACTCACCCAGTGGGGCTGCCCCAGGAAATCATCTAGTTCTCTTTGTGCCCCAGGGCAGAATCAGGTCTACCTATGCTATTTCTCATAAGTATTTCTCTAAACTCTTTCTACAATCCCCGAAAAGTAGTAATTTCAAAACCTCTGTAAGCAAACTATTCCATCCAACTATAAGAAAATTAATTATTTTTATAGTTGGAAGATTTTTCCTAGCATTTAATGCAACTGTTCCTGTAATTTAAGCATATTGTTTCTTGCCCTATTGACTACTTTATCTTTTCAGCAGCTATCCCTTTTAGACATTTCAACACTATTTTATCTCTCTTCAGTCTTCTCTGGCCTAAATCAGTTCAACCAATCTGTCCTCACAGGTTGTGCTTTCAGATCCAAGATCTTCCTTGTCACAGAATTCTAGACATACAGTAGACTACCTATTACTCCTTTGTCACAAGACCACAACACTGGTAATTCAGGCAATGGTTCAACGAGACTGTGTATTAGACTTTACGATGTAGCATACTGCACTAAACATTACATCTGCAACACACTGACCTACTAGAACTCTTTATTCATGCAAATATATTTAAACATTTTTGTGAAGTTAAGGTTACTCTGTCAAAACCGTAATTTGTTTTCCTGCAGCTACCACGAAATAGACACAAACATCACATCTCATGTTCTGGAATGCTATCACTTGTTCAAAGCTGATCCAGATCAAATGTGTGATCTAAAATGATTTATCAGGTTCACAAATCAATCAATAATGAATATGGTAACAGAATTCCTGTTCACTTATGATCCACTGTAACTTCCTTTTGGTAGAGCTACCACCTACCAGTTGACCCACACCTTTTACTGACGCAGTTGACTATTCTTTAGCATAAAACCTTGCACTTACTCTTGGTGAATTACATTTTATTTATTCCAGTTAATGTCAACACTTTTCAAAAGTCATGTTATATGACATGTACCACTTCACAAGGCATGCTATTCTTTCACAGAAATAAATTATATTGGCTTGATATATTTTTTCTTCACAAATTCAGGTTCCTGAAACCTCAACTATCATTCACAATTTTACAGGAATGCGTTTTAAATATTCTCAAAGGAACTGCATCAGACCCAGCAAATTTCTAAACACGGAACATACGTAAGTACCCTCTACCCTGCTTTTGCTTTCTCTCTTATGCCTTTGTTGCCAGCATTAATTGTACAAGATGCATACTCATAGCTGACCTTCTGAAATGCAGCTGCATACTGAAAATACATTAAAGCAATTCTCTTTAATATTACTAGCTCATAACAAGCTTAAAGCCTTAGTTGAAGGCATTGATTTGTATGCCTGAACACCTAAACAATTTGGGACACGATTATCTAAGAAATTACCTCTGTCTCCACGATATAAAGCCACAGCAAATATCAGCAGACTTACGTGTACTGGACCATCCTTCATACAGGCATGAAAG
>JAYKAV010001577.1:617213-653374 GCA_035582835.1 Phoebastria nigripes
CTTTGTGAGGACGCCTTGATTTAAGAACTTTCATGCATACTGCAATTTTTTTATTTGAAAAAGCAAAGAAGAGTGGAAGTGGATACGTCTGTCAACAGGATTTTTTTCTGCAGCTTAGCAGAACACCTCAGAAGCTTGACAGACACATGTATAAGAAACAAAAGAGGAATAAAGTAAATATTGCACTATGCAGGTGTGTATTCCTTGATGCACAGACCTATATATGCACCATACATCTATAAATTATTATGTAAGTCAGACTGCTCACCGGTCAAGGAGATGACATTACATTTAACAAACCCACATATACCTGCAGACTCAAAAGAGAAGCAGTAATCCAACCTCACTGCTTTTATAAACTCAGCTAGGTCTTGGATGGGATGAGAGCCATCCTCAACATTTAGGGGAAAGAGCTACAGCAGGATGGACACAGGAAGAGGGAATTTAACACAAAAGCTGGAAGAGAAGCAAGGAGGATAGAAGCAGTTGACGGGAACCTGCGGAGCATGATGAAGTAGAGCTGCTTACAATACTTAACCAGGCCTGTAGGTGGGTGCAAATATTACTCATGAAATCAAAGAAACCCCCATCTTCAGGGATATGGCTGAAGTCCAAGTTATGATCATGATAATGGTGAGACTAGGGTTAACAGGCTATTTGTTTTCTTAACTTCCTCAGCTGTAGTTCTAAGGAATGTGTCGGGCTACCTTCATAACAGAAGAGACTAGAAGCATTGTCTGCTCTAAGATTATCTCATCTTACTCCTGACGAAACCATCCTCTCCTCTTTAATCCTATCACGCTTCAATCATGTAGGCTGAAAATTTCTTTGCTGGATGTCTGCCTAAAGCTGCACACTACTGGAAAATACTACTTTTTGGAGACAAGACTTAAAACTTGGCAAACCAAGACCTTTGATATCCTTTTAGTATTCCTGTGAAAATGTAAGACATCTGGCCACACTACATGTGGGAGGGATAAGAGTGCAGTGGGAAGAGGGTAAAAAATTACAATAACAATTACTAAAGCATAAAATCATTGAAAATCTATGCATTGAGTATAATCCAGAGGCTACAGCTATCTCCAGCCTCTACACCTGCTAAATGAAAGCTCTTTCTGCTATATTCATAATGCCTCATCCTATTCCTCAGACAATGTGAAAAAGAAACTACCTCACTGAGGCAAAATCCAATACGGAAAGATAGCATACAGCAAGTTATTTACAGAAGAGATGTCGGGAACAAAAGACTAGGGAATAAAAGGAGAAGAGTAGAAATGGGACAGGAAAAAGACTGGAACCTGYGTGAGAAAGAAGAACTTGGGGGATAGCTAGAGTATAGCTAAACTAGAGTAGCTAGTTTAGGAGAAGGAAGGTAAAAGAAGCTGTCAGGGACAGAAAAGTGAGGTGACTGTGTTAGGACAATCTGAAGGCAAAAAGGTACAGAGTCAAACCTGCAGAAAAGCCTGTGCCAATTAAAAAGCACATCCTCTCCAGTGCCTGTAATGGAGCCAAAGATTTTGAATTTCACCATTCGTTTTCTGATTGTAAATACATATAAAAATGCATACATTAAAATGGCATTAATTTAAGTTTGCCAACTCAAGCACGCAAAAATTGGAACTAACAGAATTAAGCCTGCCTGTGTCCAAATGCTATCTGTAGTATGGTCTTTACCTACATATATAGTATACTATATATAGTATAATAAATATATTACATATATTAGTATGTACATTATGTAAATCTGTATCTAATATATAGATCTATTATTGGTACTATCTATATTAATTTTTTCAGACAGTCCTCAAAGCGATGATGCGCATTATTGACAAGAACAAAACATATGGATGCATATACTAAGCTCTGTAACTACCAAAGAGTATCTGCTCTCTGAGTTTCCATTACATATGATTAACTAAAGCAATTAAAGGTAATAAAAAATACCTTAGCAATTGAAAATGGCACTGAAAACATAAAAAACCAAAAATGCCATTTCACTATCACTGAAGGATGCTATTGAAAAATAAAATTTAGCAAAACTTAATGAGTTTTTTTAATATTCTGGCTGAAGGTTTGATTTCCTTGTGGAAGGTAAAATTGAGTATGTTCATATCCTTCCCTTCTGAAGCAAAAAGAGTTTCAGAAAGAAGTGGAGGACCAATGTATTTCTAAAAGTGGTGTGCTACCCATCCTTCTCAAGTAGATAAAAGTAACTGAAGTCTGCTGATATTTAGTACACCCACATGCTTCATGTGCTGCTATATACAAATGTATGGGATAAACAGCATTCCTGTCATGACTGCAACATGAATAAAAACTTGTTTGTGAATGCCTTTCACCTACAGCTGGGGGGGGGGGGGGGGGGAACTATTAAGATGAATAAGTGCTGTAATACGCAGTTACTGCTAATTACCAAAATATTTTTCTACTAATTACTGGGAAAACCATGGTAGTTTTAGACAGAATAGTTTGGAAACTACAAAAGCACAGAAGAACAAGTGAAACTGGCTACTGAGAGCTGGCTCCGAACGCTCAAGTGATAGTTGGGTCATTACCAAGAGTAGAGAACACTCTACCATAATGTCTTCAAGTTTGCTACTATACATAAACATATGTAATTAAAGGGCTTGAATCTTAACTCAAAACAGTTGGAAGTCTAAATTATCATTCAAAAAGATGAGTAAGCCAGTAAACAGACAGACTCAACTTTGTGTTCTTGTATGCTAGCCATCTACAACTTGGAATTACACATTTTAATCCTAAAGCTTTCTGTCTTGCTGGGATTAAACATCGGTCATGAGAATTTTCCCCTTTAATATTAGAGGGGATGAAAAACCTTGGGGGAGAACACTTGTTCGAAGCAGCAAAATACAAAATCAGTAACAGAAACTGACAACTCTTCCAACAAGTCTGCAGCACTCATTTGGCCATTTTTGGATCTATACAGAAAATTGAAAAAATGAAATAAAACCAGTATAAAGAAATGCAATGGATGTTTCTCAAGTATTGAACTTCCCTTTTTTTTTTTTTTTTAAAAAAAAAAAGTCAGGTACATACTAGAGGTTAACTTTCATCTCCATATCCACAAACAATCTGACAATTCTAAAATGTTAGACTATCTTTTTCAAATAACTGCTACTATCTAAATTAAGTAGTTATGCTAGTTAAACTCTCCTGAGCAACTCTAACTACAAACTGTATTTCAAAACGTTCTGTTTACTTTACACCATTCTGAACCACAGATGACAAAGTTTGCTTGAAGCTGTAATTACTCTGCAAAGCTGGGAAGCCAATTAGAGGGCCTGAAACCTGCCAGTTCCAAAAAAAAAAGCACAGATCATCTGTTCAGATTTTATTAAAAAGTTTAAAGTTTGAATTCTATAACTTTAACCATATAATCACCAGTGTTCTTTTCCTAAATACATTCATTCCACATAAAAAATAGAAAGAACACTAATACCATTTTATTATTTCATATATGGAAGCTTTCAACTTCAGCAGAATTTGTTGATATGGCTAGACGAGAATACTAAACATACAAGCAGCCATAAAAAATTGCACTAAAAAATGAACAGAAGGTTGCATATTTGAGAAATTATTTCTAATACAGAGTGTTAGCATAAAAGATAACTTCCTGTGATTATCATACGATATAAAAGAAATAGTATCGAACCACTGCTTGCATTGTTTAGAATATATGCACTTTTAAATATATACAGAGTGCTATCTATATACAGATATCTGTATCTATGTATCTATCTATTTGCATTACAATTTAACCTTGATTTCTTATTCTTCTCTTGGTCTTTCCTTCACAAGATAAACACTTTTGTCCCAGCCTTTGCCTATTCAGTTGCTACTCCCGTTTTTTCTTTCTCATGTCAAAATTTAATGAACACACTGCTTACAAATACCTTTTTCCGTTACTGCTACTCTGCACTCCAAATCCACACTTTTCTCTGATGACCTTTTTTGTTAGACAAGTAGTAGACAAGTAGCAGAACTAATACACCATTTTCATGACACTGAGTCAGATGCACGTGCTTTTGCTCCTATACATATGAGAAGCCATGGCTTTTACATATATGTACAAATATATGTGTATACACACCGCGCACACACACCCTTAGCTTGGTCCTCTCTCGATTCTCCCACTTGTTTACCTACTCCCTACGGAAAACCTACTTTTCTGAGGCTTTCCAAAAGGCTCTGTCCTTTCTCACTACATTTTATCTATGGGGAGTATGGCCCTAAAAATAAGTTTGGTCACTTAGAGATTTATGTGAACAATTTAATATCCCTTCTTTGGTCCAAACAAATGCAGTCTTCCCCTAAAAATGTCATCCCCAAAACTGTTGAACAGATCATTTTTCTCCATTGTCCCTTTGATCATATCACTCTTCTCTTTGCATTCCTCATTTCTTACTCAGCTCTATCACATCAAATATAGGTAGCTTTTCAACATGGTCTGTCCCCACAGCCTACCCTCATCCTTGGTATCACTCTTTACTCAGTATCAAAACGCCACCCACCTTTCTACTGTTCCAATTTCAGCACCATTTCTCAAAAGCATTTCTAATTTCTCTCTGTTTGCCATACTGGTTCTCTTTTAAATCCTCCTTAAAACTCTCCTTCACCATGTCTTAAAAAACAGGAGGAAGGGAAGGAGGGACAGAGAAAAGAAGGGAGAAGAGAGTAAAAATCTAACCTTGACAATGGATTAGTTGTTGATGTGCTGAGACCTCTGCCTGTACTACAGGCTAATACTGTCTCATTGTTTCCTCATACTCCCCCCATCTGTTTGCATCCATCTGCTGTCCCTTGTTTTATATTTGGAATTTTAGTATTTTGGAGCAGGGACTGACTTTTCGTTCTGTATGGGTAGAAATCCCACTTCTGTGGGACTTGGCTTATGACAAGTACTTACATGTGCTTTGATACATATATGACTGCATAATAAACACAAAAAACTTAATTATATTCCTTGAAGCTGAAAAAGATCATCCTTGATGCACTTCATCATGCTGGAAAGTCTTTTATTTCCAATACGCCAAAAAGTACTGAAGTAGCATCCATGTCTTTCTGTCATTACAACTAGTTTGCCATTTGCCCTTCATGCAAAGAGGAAGAATGAAAATAGGAGATTTCTGCATGTTATTGTTGGGTTTTGCCTGGGGCTTAGTTTGTTTTCACGGAAGACAGTAAAATTAAACATCCTTCTCTGTCTTTCATGCAAACACCCCTATTTTATTTATGCAACTGGGTGTACCACACTAGCATAAAAACTCTCAGACCTGGCTACAAACTTTGACCTACCATGCTCATACCAGGCCCTATTTAGAGATAATTGGAAATTACAGTATGCTATACCGGTGTCTGAGAAAGCACTGTCCATTAAAATGGAAGGATGAGACCAAGGAACTCATTTTCATTCATGACCCAAGCCAACAACTGAATCCAAACTTCAAATGACAGAATACCAACTATACCATCTAGAAACCATTCATAAAGTAATATGAAAGCCTCTCCAAGAAAATTACTGGTCCAGTTTTCCAGAAAGCTAAACATTTCCCCATCCAATACAGACAGCAATATTGGTTATACACATTAGATTTGAGTTCGAATTTCCGTAGATGCATTTGCATATGCCATACATTACACATACATTGCCCTTTTCTCCCCACAAGTATTTTCAGTGTTGAATGAACATTATTTATTCAATTGCACCATTGTTATTTTGGAATGAAATCTATACTGTAATTATAAGTATCTACAGTTACATGCTTATCTCTGGGTTCACGTCATCCAGTGTTGTGACAATTAAAAAAACCTTTAAACTTAAATCTCATTGAAAAGTTAATTGTGGAGTTGCACACAAGGTCATGTCTAATGCCAAAATATTTTGATGCATAATTTAATCTCACTTAAAACTTACATATGTATTTTCCTACCCATTTCTTTAGAGAGTGTCTTCAGAATTCTTTATAGCCCTAACATCATTCCCCTGAAACCTTTCAATGTTCATGTTTTGAAGATTTTTAAATCCCCAAAATAAGAAAACCTTGTCTCTGGCCCACTGAAAGATTAAGACTAGGAAAAAGTAGCACAGCTTCTCCATTTAGAATAGCCAAGGTTCATCGATAATCATTTCTGCAGAGAAAAAAAATAAAATAAAGGTTATAAAAGGTTACCTTCTCACAATAACTAAAATTTGCTTTTTCTTTTCACAGACAAGAAAAAGGGTAGCTGTACCACAGGGTGCTTAGACAGCACTATCTTCCAAGATAGGAAAGAAATTCCAGGTGACATCATTTTTGGCCACAGCTCAAAGGCTACTGTGAAGGGATACAGCTCTTCCCAATTATTCCCCACATAAAAATCTAAATGAAGGCAAAGGGCCAATTCTTAGAGATACCTCATCCCAAATGTGCTATGTGATTACCTACATACTCATTGCATATGTGAGAGGTATTCTTTTATCAGTAAAGCCACAAATGCTCCTTAAGTAGAACTGAAGTAGAATTCTTCCCCACTCTGCTTTGCCTAGTAATAATGACGATCAAAGACCAAAGTGGTTTACACAAAGCAGTGTTGATTCTACTTAGGCATCACTGGACCAGTTAAAAACAGCATTGTGAGGCCATGTTCGTTTTTGGGGGGGCCACTGAGGGTATACATCCTGTCAGCCAGAGTACTAGTTTTGTTCCAAAGAAGCATAATGGAGTTTTAAAAGCCAGGACATTTTTTTCAGGCCTCTGCCTGTACAGAGAAGTTGTACCAATCGAATCCAAATTATTTTTAAACTGGTTCTGACTGCATAAATGCCTAAGCAAAACCAATTTACATTAACATATTTTATTTTGCAGTTGAAGTGGGCTAGGAATGCACACCCACTCAGTTACCATGACTCAGTCAATCAAGAGTATCTCTTTAAGCTACAATAGCTTGATTACTTGCAACTGCTTGTCTCTACCTGAAAAGAGCTGAACTGATTTTGAACCAGCCAATTCAAGTAAGCTCACACTTCTTAATTTACCTCTGAAAACCAGTATCAACCAGTTTTAAGTTTCCACAGTGAATTTCCCACCAATGTAATTACATCGCCTTCATTTATCTTTAAGTGTATGGTTAGATACCACGGCACTAATTTTGTGAGTCTAAGTGTCAGGGCATGAGCATTAAGGAACTAAAAGCATACTTCAAACACACAGCGCTCTCAACTCCCATGTCAAAAAAAGAAGGCTCTGTTTGGTGAGAAATAAGCTGGCTCCATAGGAGAGAAACCAGAGTGATTCCTACACACTATCCAGTGTCACCGGATCTGGCTGATTTGTTCACCCCTGCAACCTTGCGGCAGCTCCGCAGATGCAGTGCAGGGTGCTCATCGCCGCCTTCCACATGTGCCCAAAGGTGGGAGAGCAGCGGCCACAGGGAGGCAAAGTGAATCCCCTGTCCAGGACACCAAGGGGTCAGTCCTGTATTCTTCCCCGGAGCTCAGCTCCATCCAGCCCCACTCTGTCATACCCTTCAGTCAACTCTGTTTCGCCTTCAGGGACATACTTATGCTCAAGGAAGAGAGATTCCTCACCTCCACTTCAGGCCCGCGCGGTTCCCCTGCATTTTGGGCGGCCAGCAATGGGCTGAAGCGTGCGTGTGCTGCCTCAGGCTCTCCCTCTCTACGTAAAGCGTCCACCTGTTTATACACCTGCTTCCCAATGTCTCCCCCCCAGATCACCCCAAGGAAAAGGGATGGCCTCTGAACACTCCATCCTATGACAAAACACGACCCGATGAGAAAGGMTTTATTAACAAAGACATATTTAGCACAGGAAGCACTGTTAGCAGTACGTAAAATAACTTCATTCTCTCTGGCCTCCCTGTCATTCCCACCGGAGTAGGCGGATGACACAAGACCAGGGAGAGAGTAATGCTCGGGTGCTCGACTTTAAAGTTATCTTGGAAGAAATCAGGGAGCCACTCGAGGGAAAATGATACTGTGCCTGGGAAAGAGCCTTTTGCAAAAGTAAAGCTGGTGTCGCAGAAGTGGAAGGCAGCAGACACTGCTGGGAAAACATCCATATGATGGAAGTAACTAGTTTGACAGAGGTGGATATAAAAGTTTTAAACTACAGAACAAGTATCATACAAAGCAGAGCTGTGCAAACTTTCCAACGTTCAACTCCAACAGTGCTACGAAAATAATACCACAGCCTTGGCCTTTTCTGCTTAAATAACAAGCTGTAAGCAAGAGCCAAAGATGTCTATCATTTGGAGAGCAAAAAGTAGACTGAGACCACACTCTCACTTTACAGATAGCTACAAAGATTACATGAAGATAGGACTGTAAAGACATATCTTTAAGTCCCTGCCAACCTAATCAAGATGGTATTAACAGTGATCTCACACTCCATCTGCCTGGCTAGTAATTTATGAAAAACGTACTTCACTATTACAGGAAAAATATGTTGCAGTGCTTGTGGCCACAAACCTACTGCAGCAGCTCAGGAACTCTTGGATCAGAGGCCGTGAGACCAGTTCTTGACATTTACCAGGTACTGCCCATGAGATCTGATTCATTCATATAGCGATTTTGTTTGTTTGTTTGTTTGCCCTACTAATGATCTCATCTTCAGACAGATAAAATAGCTGACAAAAAACTTACAGTCCCTTGCAAGTTAGAGCATAATACCATACTGTTTTGCTTTTCATCCTGTGAATTCTACATAGGTACTTCACTTAATTTTATGGGATTCTTTTTATGAGTGAAAAAATCAGCAATCATTTCTGATTAAATTACTCCTTTTCCTGCCAGAAAACAGAAAAACTCATCTTGCTTACCGAAACTGTATTTCTTCTAATATTGCATGCCTGTTCCTTTAGCTTACATTGCCTCAGAATCAGATCTATGGGGCTTCCTAGTTGCAGAAAGGAATTTTTTTGGGGGGTGAGGGGTGGGGGGTGGGTGGGTAGTAGTGGTGATGGTGTCATTTTGGAAAACAATATGAAATCTTCCAATTTCCATCAAGGCAAAGTTCAGGGGCAGCATTGTAGTATCAGAATTACATAAGATGACTTCTGGGTATCAAAACAAAAAAAAAACCACCAGTATCAACACACTGGAATTAATTGCTAATTATGCATTTCTTCGCTTAGCAGAACTACCATTTGGATCATCCTTCTAGCTGCTGCAGCAAAGCAAGGCCAGATATGCAATGAAGAACATGGTAAAGCAGGACAAAAAACCCTGCTGTAGTTCTACAAATGCACTTTCTGCTGCGCATTGGGGAAAAAGTATCTAGGAAACTATTTAACTGCTATAAATGAGAGCAATAACTAAGGAATAACAGCCTATAATCTAGTCAATTCCTACTCATATGAACAACTTAAAGACATCACTGTTTTTTATGCTGAATAGCAACATGGCAAAATAAGCATCTAATATTATTAGAAGCCTTGCACGCTCAGTATCATTTGTAAGACTTCTGTCACAATCAGAATACGCAAAGTTTTCCTCCTCTAGTTGTGGGACAAGACATGGGCTTGGAGCACGAGCTTATTTTCTTACCAAATAAAATACCCAAATTACTTCACATACAAAGGCTGAGTCAATCTCAAGAACAATTTTATCAAGAAAATAGGTAAATTCAGTCTCAGAAGCATTTGCTCCATCTTCAGCAATGCAGATGAAGGGAATCCCTTCCATAAGTACACAAGCTCTTGTGGCTCCAATACCCTATAAAACCACACACCAACATTTATTGTATTGAAGTACATTTTTGAAAGAAATAAAATTTTGAAAGAAATTGGGTAAATTTTCTAGTGTTCCTTTGAAAGTTTCCAGCTACGATATCCACAACTCATACTCAGGGAGATTTTTTGCTCCCTTAGTTCTGCTCCTCAAATAGCTTCATTTCTGTTCAGAAACACTCTTCTACCAATCTCACTTTGCCAGATCAAAAAAACAACAGATTTGTCTTTTAGAAACATTCTTGGAAAACAAGAAATCAAAACGTCTTCACTTTTTCCAACAGATACCTACTTTGTAGCTTTGCTACTATATGCAAATTGTCTGATTGCTTGAAATTACTGATTAACCAGGCTGGAGAGCTGATTACCTGATTATCCAAGAGAAAAATAATTTAGCATGATTTTGTGTCATTTGACAGTCTAGATAATTTACTAATTAATTTGAGTTTTCAAGTGAATTCAGAGATATTACTGAAAAAGAGAAAAGAGGTCAATGATCTGAATAAAGGTAAGCTTTCCAGGAATTTTCTTCTTACAACAATCATTTGTCAAATGTTATTGTTAGTTACAGACACTTCACACACACACAAAAATGAGAACTTAGACTTCCAAAAATATTCAAAAACCAACCCATGGCAAAATCTTCAATGCTCTTGTAAAGATATCTTGTAGAGCTGGACATAAGACTAGTGGTGCACTAGTCTGACACATGGCATCAAACTTCCAGTGTTACCAATAAATTCTGAACTACACATGAAGCAATACGTAGCAGATATTTTGTCAATATGTTGAGAGAATAATAAATACTAGAAATACGTACTTGCCACTGAAAAGTTGTTGAGTGGATATGGCAGATCCACATCCTGGGGCTTCTCCTTATAGCCTATGAAAGAGCCATCTGTCTTAAGCAGGAAATATCTTGGCCGCCAGTTTTTTATATATTCTCCTAAAGGAGAAAAGAAAAATGTTCATTAGTACTGTAGAAAAAAAMCTTTGATATTAAAATACATAACATATTATCAGTGTCTAACATTAATTATACCAAAATCTTTTCAGATGTTTTCCATTTACTGAGGAAACCTTAACTCCCTCCAAAAGAAGAGAAAATGGAATTGCAGTGGTAAGCCTGGAGTATACAATGATGCTTCTGGAATAAGAAGCTACAAGCACTGTATAGTAATATTCTATAATTCTAAATTTTATCACACTATACTCTTCAAAATCCTACATCTTTACACCTATAAACAGTTCGAAATTTGCTGCAGGCAGAAATAAGCACTACAGCTTGACTTTTAATAACAAAATGAAATCTAAACTACTACAAGGTAGAACATTTATCCTGCTGAGCCAAAGCAAAAACCATTAATTTCCTCAAAACATACACTAAGCAAACACAAGAAGATTGGGGGTAATGGGAGAACCTACACAAAATATACTTAACAAATACCTCTGAAAGCAAAAGGAATTAAAAAAAAAAGTAGAAGCCAATTACCTTTTAAGAGGTAAGTCCACCAATAAACCCACCACCTCCACCTTCCCCCTACCCCACTCTGAGCAGAAGATTCTGCTAGGCATGAGGTATTCAGGACCAGAAACATACAGAACAGGCCAGCAAAGACATGATAGCTTAATCAATGCCACTTATTTGCTATTTAAGGGTGAAAAATCTCTTTAATATCATTATACTTTACAATGCCACACCAAAATCTCAGCAACATTTTCATTTTTAAAGTGCAACTACTCAATTAAGTACAGGCGAGTTTAGACCTGCCCAACTTTCCCTGTCTTTGATTTCTATCAACTCTGCAAAGTAAATAACGTATGTACAAGTACTTCATAAGACTTTAAATAAGTCACTGTTTCATCATTATACAAGTGAACATTTTAAGAAAAAAAGTGTATGTAACAATGCAGAATTTCCAACCGTGCCTAGGACTTCTCACCATTTGCAAAATGCTCAGAACTGACCAGTCCAGGGGCTGCACTGGTCCTGAGCTAAGCCCAGCCTGTTAGTGCCATTTACCACCTCAGCACCCTGTTAACTGTAGCTACCTAGCTTTTAGACAATTCAAAGGTCAGAAGGAAGTTTACATCCATCTGACACAGAGATTACTCCATTAAAGGCTAATCTAAAAATTCATTAATCGTATCTTTACCTTTCCATCAGAGCAATCAACTAATTGTCACTGAAGTTCAACACAGGAATTGTTAATATGGCCTTGCTGAACTTGATCGCAACTTGTAAGGATTCTGATGATGCCCATGGCTTAAAAATCTAACTGCAGCCATTAACATTTCCAATTTTCAACATATATTTAAGCAGAGAAGCAGGGTAGGGAGTAGGAGATGGAGAAGAGGAAAGAGTGAGAAAAATGAACACCAGGCTACTTGTGCTGACTTACGTTTCCCGGCCCTCAGTAGCAAAACTCTTCCTATTTAGTCCTGCTTCTAGACAGCAGGGTACCTGCTTGATTTTGTTATCTAGACATTTTCATATAAGTAAAAAGAAAATTGAAAAAGTCAAAGTGTTACTTAATTTGACCACAAAATTAATAGACCAGATAGAGCGCTAGTTACATTTGTATTGACTCGGAGCTTTCCATCTCAGATCTCTGGTGCTAGTTCAGCTGGGAACATCCCTACTGACACTGTCAGTCTGAACTGACTTCTCAGTGGGAAATCCCAACTAACATAAAAGCAAACAATTAAAAAAACAAAACAAAACAACAGGTATGAGATATTTGTAAGTTGGAGAAGAAATACAAGTGCAGTATGGGAAAACAAATGTGTAACTTTAATACCAACAACAGTGGTATATCATATAGATATACCACTGTTATATAGGTATACCTATATCATCATTACATGAAAAGGTAAAGACATTTCTTGAATTAAGTTTGCTGAATACTTGAAAACGAAATAATCATAGGCCTAAGTAAAGGTATGACTCGTATTTTAAGAATGTTTAAAATATGCCCTGCAACAAATTTGCTGAAATCTGCATGGACTCAAAAGTTGAAGCCAAAACAAAACCTTACATATCAGATCATCCAATATAAGTTTTAAAAATACAACATCCTAGTTGCTTTCTTAAAGTTAAACAGACCATAAAGAGAATCTTCTGTACAATTCTAATAAATTATATCTTATTTAGTTGTAACAATAAGTGACCGTTACAAGAGAAAGTGCCTGTTACTAGGTTTAAAATCTATCAAGATCTTAGTCTTATCTAGAAGGTGCGTTAACTGGAAGGCAGGCACCCAAAACTCCTGAAGAAGAGTTCAAGGACAGCACGGAGAGGATACCAACATGCCTAAAACAGGTCAGCCATCCAACGGTTCAGGTTTCAAAGAGAGTCCTCCATTCTGTAAGGAATAAACTGGACAGGGAGATAAGCAGACTCTGCTCTAAGAATCAGAGCTGATAGGGTAAGTACACTCATTAGTCACTTTAGGAAAGAACAGAAGCCTTCACTTACTTACATACACACGCTCCAGAACTAAACCTGTAGAAAAGGAGACCGTTCTAGCAGGTGCCCTTAGAGACCCAGCGCACATTTCCCTGGTCACTTACTCCCTCTTCTCCTCTTAGGACAACACTTTAGATTGCATTTGGCCTCTACTAGGTACTCAGAGTCTCTTCATCAGAAAACCGAACAGAGATTTGATCATCTACTGAGTTACGCAGCTGATGTTCTGCCTGGAGAAAAACCATTAGAAGAGTATGACTAGCACTTCCAAGCTCCTCTGAAGAGAGCTAGCGACTTTGGACAAAAGCTAATCACAAGAAGATATAAATATTGAATGACGTATAAGTACCAGTTTATCCATGAGCACAGCTGTACCTCTGTCTTCGCCCTGCAAACTATAGCCAGACACGGGACATGTAATTTAAAACCAATTCCAAAACACTATGGCTTCATAAGGATGCATATATTTCTTTCATAGACATATTTCTTTGAAGAATATTTCTCCTAAACGGTTCCCCAACATGAATCACAGTCAGACTACTTTTTCAAGACGTCTGTACAAACACACACACAAAAAAAACACCTAGTTTTGTCTTGAAATGACCAATATTCCAATCCCTCTTCAAGGCCTATACATGAATATTTATCATCTGCCCTTTATTTATTTTGTAATTTAATTAACAAATGGGTGAACACTTTTGAAGACTAAAGTAAACAGTGGTATCAGTGAACAGTTCACTTAGCTGCTCAAGTGGTTTAATGGCTCTCAAGATGCACTCTAGGTGCCCTCTTATAACTGCATTCCTCCTACATAATCTGCTTAAAGAGAGAAAAACATTTTAGTCCATACTTCTTAATAGACCTGTGCTTACTGAACTGCTTTGAAAGAGAAATCCTCCCTACAAAAAATACTAAAACACAGCAGAGTATTTGAAAAAACACTTCCACATGTCTTCTAACTTACCAGCCCTACATTAAAATTAAAAAAAAAAAAAAAAAAAAAAAAAAAAAAAAAAAAAAAAAAAACAAAAAAAAAAAAAAAAAAAAGAATAAAAAAAAAAAAAAAAAAAAAGAAGTGTATTTTACAGTATGAGTAATATTAAATTACTTTAAAGATATTTGGAGTGTATGTTTATCAAATACCTCAACACAAGTAAACAATAGGAAATTTACATCTGAAATTCATTAATTCAAGTGAAAAGAAATTCCATGAGAAAACAGAAGTCCAGGCAGGCTAACCAAACCAGAAGATATCCTGACAATTTAATGAAACAGAGCTGCGGTACTTAAAAAAGCAGTGGATCTGCGATAGAGAATTAATCAGTTTGTACCCTGCTTCCTGCTGAGTTAATGTAAGCTAAATTATTATTTTGCTTAAATTTACACCCTTCTAAGTTGTTCTTTTAGGATCTGTTTATTAGACAGTAAGAAGAGGTCTCTAATTTCAACCACTGCAGCGAAGAAAGCCAAGTAATTCCTACATCATTTTAATTCTAGTCAAAGTTTTTAAAGCTACTTGAAAAAAGGGGCACTAGAATATATCTCTCACAGATATATACAGACAATAAATACATACACACACACACACAAAATACAAATTTAGAATCAGTTTTAGGTTGTTGGGGTCTGCTTTTTTAATAACTACCAAGAGAATGCACTCAAAAGATGAAATAAGACAGCAGTACATTCTTGAAGCACACGAAAATGCAATCTGATCTTCATGCAAAAAGCACCCTCATAACATGCAACTCTTTAATTAAGGTTGTATTTAATAATACACTGGCTAACAACAGTAACAAAGAATGCTTAATGCAGGTTTGTTTAGAACATGACTCTCACGGCTGGCTCTGTATTCGCCTCTGTACTGCAACCTTAATGATTTTTCTTTTTTGCCTTTGACAGCTAGTAACAAGAATCCTGCCTTCAGGATATTTCACAAAATACGTTTATTCCAGTGATGCAATGTTTGTAGTTTTGATACTGCTGAGGAGCTTCACAAAGAAGAGCTTTCTAAGAAACCATATGAGTAGTCAACAAATCCGTATTAGACAAATGTATCACTCAAAGTTCATAATTTTTTTACTTCACCTCAGAACTCAAACTCTCTCTTCAAACATATTACTTCACCTCAGATTCAATGGTTGCTATTGTTGGTCTTACCACTTGTAATCCTTAAGCATATGGAAATTTAGCAACTCTTGAAAAATTATTCAGAAATTTAAAATTAATCTTATTATTAAAAAACTGTATTTTTTTTTTAAAAATCACTTTTGCAAAACATCTACATTTTTCAATATGTAAATGGTTTTAGAGGTGTGAAGGAAATGTCTTTAATATACAGTGCTGATAAGCAACAGAAACCTGAGTTCAAAAACTTGCTTCTTTAAAAGAAGCAACAGCTGCCACACAGACATAAGTGAGATTTAAGGGAAGGAGGGGGAAAAAAAAAAAGAAAGAAAAAAAAAAAGGGGGGGGGGGCGGAACGGGGACAGGACCAAACCCCCTCCAAGCAGAGAACACCAAAAATCTGCCTCTTGTCTGTCTCATCAATTTACTAAAATGGATTTAATAGAAATAATACAAAAATATTGTTCTCCCTTCTTTTTTTCTTTTTCTTGCTTTTTTAAGGCACTTTTTTGTTCAATCAAACTCCAGTTCCCCTACACTAACATTTAATAAACCGAGGGGAGAAAAACTGAATTTATCTAAGAGCATCAACCAAAATTATAGAAAAGTAAATAAAACAACTTAACCATATGCAGTTTTTCTTTAAAAGAAACAACTGTAATTAATGTCAGGTCAAGTAAAATATCAGAAGTAATGCCAGTGGTTTTGAGATTGAATTTACTTACCTTGGCCCTCTGAGGGCAGTGTTACCTAACACACGATTAGAAGCATCAGCAGACTATTTGATTAAGTCAGTAGACACTAGTAAATGTAAAGCACTTCTGTTAAATATTTACTTACTTCTGATTTCATGATAACAAATTTGCAATACAGTTCAAAGCTACTGTAAAAAATAAATGTTTAAAAAAACTAAAAAGTATACCTGTTCTCATGATTCAACAGAGGTCCTTCAATCTAATGTAAATGTGTAATTATACATCATGCAAAAGATTTGACAAAAWCTTATTGCATACCAAAAAATTAAATAAAACTGTGATTTTTCCTAATGTGCCTTTATTTTATCATTTTGAAAGCTATTTTTATTATATACCYCCTCCCAAGTATTTGCCAGCAGTTCAAAGAAAAGCAGAATTTGAAACTAATGCTTTTTGATTCTGTCTTTTATACTGTGAGACAGTGATTATTTATTTATACTTACTGTTTTCCCACAGTTCCCAGTAATGCTAAATGACATTTTGAGCACATCTGTACTTACATTAGACAAATGAATTTTTCCAGTCACAACTGGGAAATAGCAAACATTTCATGCTATGTGTGGGCATCGGCTTATACCACAGCTAAGATTCCATTAAGTTTCCTGCAAATTGGGGAATTAAGGTGAGAAAGTTCAAGTGCCCTTCACTGTTCATGACGTCGCAATGATCCAGTGCAGATATAACGACTGGTCAATTTATGTTCAGCTATTCACAGCCACAGTGTGGCCAGAAACCAGTGAAAACCACATAGATGTTAACATTTTGCAGAAGGCAGCAAGCAGCCTCAGGAACAAGCTTTAGAAGTTCCTCAGCTGAGCAAGGGGAGAGGAAAGCAGGGACAACCCTCTCCTCCATGCAGGGACAACTCTCTCCTCCATTCTAGCCAAGACGTACTGAAGAGCAGGCAAACGATAGGATCTTTTTTTCCTGAAGCAGTAGTGGGTAGTGATCAAAGACAAGGGCTCCTACTAGTAAAACAGAGTAATTCCAAGTGGAGAGGTGGAGTCACCAGGCAGGGTGAAGCCAGAGCGGCTCTCCATGGTCTCAGCACACACCTCTGCAGCTAAAGCTACGGGGAGGACCAAGCTTCTCAATGGGAAGTTTTTCCCTGCTCTTACTGTGGGGTTTTCTTCCCCCCAGGCTCTGAATGCAACTACAAACGTTGAGTGAACCTACAGCTAGAGGTTCACTAGGGTTCAAAACACCACCCACGCTGATTTTTTCATTACGACTACTGGAGTCAGTCAGTGTCCTATCTTGTATAAATGCAACAGTACTTCAGCTCCTGCTGTTTATTCAACCCTTTCCTGTTGCATTAATAATCTTTTCTCTAAAATACCTAAAAATCTAGAGGAAAATATTCAATCACAGAGACACATACCACTATTCAAACATCAATGCAGTTTTCAAATTGGGCATCTACAATATGCACACAAAATTACTGATGTGTGTGTTTTGGCATCTCATGGAAAATAAATGTTCACAGCACATACTCAATTTTCATATGCACAAAATGTTGTCCTTTTAAAAAATCGTACCAGAAACACTGAGTTAGCTGACATCCTGACAAATTGAGAATTGACCTTTACCATGTCCATTTTGAGCCAACAGGAAGAAAAACTTGCCAGTTTCAACATCACTCTCACTTCCCCTTCATTCTTGAAGGATAAGAATTAGAACAACAAATAAATTAAATAGAAGCCGATATTAACACATGCTGTCTGGAATAAGAGAGTCCTGTATTGCATCAGCATCCCTGAACAACAAAGGAGATCAATATTTTCTAAATATGCCTGCTATTCAGGAATGGAAAACCAAGGTCTATACCCCAGAAACATTTCGGGACACTGCTCACATTTTTAAAATTTCTCTCTTGCATAAGGCTTTATAGGATCAAAGCCCAAAATGCTACACTATTTAGCTGCTTCTCAAAGCAGTTCTGTAGTTTTTAATAGTATTGAGATGATTTGTGGTAAATGCAGAAAAACATTTTAGAATATTGCCTCACATCTTTTTTTTTTTAATAGCTAACAACATTCACGTTCTCAGTACTTTTAAATATTTGTAATTTTTTATGTAGGACTATCAGCATCAAGTGGTACTTTGTATAACAGAAAAAAATATGACTTTTCTTTCTTCTGGTTTTATCAAGTGCTAGTAGACCGAAGGATCTTTTTCAGATTTTGAAAATATTTTAAGAGTAGCACAAGCATAAAATATTCATCTATAAATCACACTGAATAGGACAGTCAGCTACAGCAGCAATGATTTAAATTCATGTACAAATGTATATATTAAATCAGATTATTAAATTTTAAATGCTTTTTACATGTAGCTAACGGGAATTAAACATCTTAATATTCTCTACTTACAACTTTTTGTAAAACAGCCAACTCTAGTTTACACAAGAAATCTCAAACTTTCCATTGTTTGCAAAAGAGTATTATAAGTTTGACAATAGCATTATCATTCAGCTGAGTTTCTTTGACAGATTAATGTGTTGTCAAAAATTATGTGACTTTCTCCTCTTAAAACTGGTATACTTGCTAGCATGTTTTCGCAAAGCAAACTGTCTCACTTTTAAAACTGGCACATTGCAATACTTTTAAAACAGCTCCTCTGAACATCCTCCTTGTCACTAGGTGTGCTCCTAGCCCCAGACCTTGCCAGGTGCCAAAAAGCTAGCACCAACATAGTTCTCCTACATTTCTTCCTCAAGCACATCGCTGAAGTCAACCTTTTTGCTTTATCATTTAGCCTGCATCATTTGCAAACAATCAGTCCGAGATATGCAGAAGCATTCCTCAAACTGCTTGAGTTGAAAGAACAGCTCCATTACTGCTGTACACATCAGCAGAACTCTTTGACTGCATGAAATGCTTCACGATAAGCAGCAATACAGCACTACCCAGAGTAACTTGGACGTCACACCACCAATGACAGAACACAGAAAACGGCACAATTCTGCGGAGGAGAACCAACAACCCAACTAACAGGCGAAAAGCACTTCTCCATTTGCAGTGCTGTTGACCTCTGTCTAGGCTCAGATGCAGAAATCGGTACCTGGGTAGGAGGCAGCCACACCTGAATTTTCAGTTAAAATTAAGTTGACATAATCCAAAACTGACTTCTTCCACTCAGCCACGGTGATGATAAAAGGGGACATCAAATGCTTCCATCAGTAGTTATTGTTATCAATGACCTACAGACCTGATGTTTATTAAAACTAAGATGGAAGACACAAGAAAAGGGGTTCCTTCACTTTTGGTGAGGGGTTGCTGGGAATCGGTGGATCGGTTCATTCGGATAATATTTAAGTCATGCTGTGACTGACCAAAAAACTCTGATATATACTGGTAACTGGAAGACATGCCTGCAACCTCAACCACTCTTCATCTTCCATTTTTCAGTTCAATACAGGTATCAGAATGTTGAATTTGCACACAATATTTAAGAAGAAAATTCATTATTTTAAAGTTTCCATTTTTATCTTTAAAGTAAGAGATCACCTGGATAAGACAATGCTTTCATTCAGCCTTTCTGGGCTAACTTAATTTCCCTCCATGCTTGTATCCTTTTTCACGTTTCTTTCACATTATCCTGGAAATTCATAATCAGCAGAAATCACCAAACAAAAAATAAGAAAGGATTTTAGTGGAAGAAAGAAAACCATATTCCTACAGAGCAATCAAAATTTATTTTAAGTGCAACTGTCAAACAGGAAAATATAAGTTATGCCTGACGAGCTCCTTGCCTTTGGAGAAAGAACTGAAAATAAGATCAAGTGAAAGAGAAAATTAGTTGCTAATCTCATTCTAACCCCTAGCATTTACTTGTCTACTATATAATACTAGACAATCACCAATTGGCACTTTCTGCATAAGAAAAGCTCAGGATGCAATAGTAGGGGTATGCAACATATCAGTCTTGAGGTAGACAGACAAAGCTGTGTAAGAACTTGTATAGCACCTGTCCACCAAATGTCTGAGACTGAAATAACTGCCTTACTCTCTCTACTTCCACAAGTACCAAATTTATCAAGTTGTTGGTTTTTTTTTTAAACCCACCACATGGAGAAATTAAAAGTTCTCTTCCCTACAAGAAAAGGCTCTTTTTAGGAATAAACAACGGCGGGAGGGAAGATATTAAACTCCTGAACTAATTAACAGAAGTAAAGGAGGCGGTAGGGGACAATGATAATTAATACGTACCCTCCTCCTAACCAAATCTCCACATACATTCATTCTGTATATGCACACACAACAGCAGCATCATAAACCGTCTCAAGTTCTTGCCATTATTCAGTTCGACATCTGCACATGTTTATGCGTCTCTCCAAACAACCTCTTGAACACCCTGCTGGAGCTGTCATTTTTTTCTTCTCCCTATCTGGCAGATGGCAAGTCAACAATCGGCATCAACAGCAGCCGAATATCTCCCCCCTCCATCCGACCCCCCTAAACAGACACAATAATAACTTCTTTGTGCTTCCCCACAATGCAGCTGCTTAAACCATTTCGCTACAAGGCTGCTTTGCCTTAATAAAAAAAAAAAAAAAAAAAAAAAAAAAAAAAAAATCCCTTCTGTCAAGTCTAAAAAGCAGCATAATGTTAAGCAAGCTAAAGCCACAGCACAGCTGCAAACGGGCAGACACATTGACAGCTCCTCCCTTAACAAAGCCCTGTGAATTGAAGGGGGTTCATCTGAGGCTCACACAGTAATTAGTATAAAAAAGTCCGACAGCCTCTATTATGCTAGGAAAAAAAAACTGGACAGAACTGGGCTGCTGTTTTGCGTCAAGAGTTCTGCTGCAGAGTAGATAAATCATGTTGGGTTTTTTTCCTCTCTTTTTAAAGACAGTAATAAGGAGGATGAGAGAAGCTAATTTGAAAACTTGGACACAGTAATTGTACCATATGGTGAGCATTTATCCCTTCTGAAATACACGCTAACAGTCACTTACATGCACAGTGCTTTGTTTTACAGTTGTTATTCTCTCTACCATATTCATAAAATGGATCTGAATATCCGATACTCCAGAGAAGTTGTGTGTAATTAGCAGCAAAACTGCCTGAGCTTAATATATTGGCCTACCATAGCAATCTAGTTAATTGCAGAAAATCCCATGCCCCCAAATTTAAATAGTGTCCACTTCAAGGATTTTTTATTTCTCTCAAACTGGCTAAATATCACACATAATAAAGTTCAGAGAAGTAATTTATTGACACTAATACTCCTTGATACTGTTGGCTCTAAAACGCATGAGCGGGAGGTATTTTCCTTTTCATCCATGCAGTATAGAGGAATTAATTCAAGAACCATTTAACAGTAAGCACAAAATATTTCAGTCCCATTGTACTTGGGAAAGGAATTGCTCTGTAAACTTAAAGGTGAAACTGAACTTCAGCACGGGGCACGGTAGGCAGACAAAGACTTCAAATCCACTCCCCCACCTCCACCCCATTTTCTTCCTGGATCATATTTTCCAGTATTTTTGTTAACAATCCAAACGCTTCATTCATAAGGACCTTCAAAATTTGGAAAATATACCATCCAACCCTCAGGGTCTGCTTGCTCTTTACCACATACTTCCAGCTTTTCACCCTGTTCATGCCACCAAATCATCCTGGAATCACAGAAGATAAGGAACCAGTTGAGCGGAGCTGGGAGAATGTAAGCTTCTTTAAATAAAGGAAACACTGTAGTTAAATGACAAAATTAATAAATCTTAGAAGTACTGCTTACAGAAAATAAGATGTAGTGAACTTCCAAGCAAGGGAAATAAAAAACTCAAGCAAAATAAAAGATGAAAATTTGGTGAAAAATTAACCAGATATAAAATGAAGTCTGCAACTGAGGATAATGGTATTTGCAAAGAACCAGAATGGTTTCTTTCTATCGGTCTTTACCTCAGAAGACAACAGAAAACTGCTTCAGGTAACAGACAAATACTTTCACTGCCTCTGGATCAAAAAGGAGGTATTGGAGCAGAGCGCTAGGAGTCCCAGAACTAGGCAGAATACATCCACAATTACTACGAAATTTTAAGTGAGGTGAAAACTACTGGCAAAAACCAGCTACCCTTCAATGATGACAGTTAAACTGAAGGATTATAAATGGAGAATTACACCCCACACCCTCAAGAAGAACCAAAAAAGGTTAAAAAAAAACACCTTGAAAATTTCAAGTCAATTGGCTGCATGGTAATCAAAGAAGACTGTTTATAATTCTGTTTTTAATCATACACTTAAATAACTCAAACTGACATAAGATAAAAAAGGCAGCACTGCCTTTGAGTAGAAAAATCATGCCCATCATACACATGGGATTTCTTTAAGAACGTCAAGAAAATAAAATGGATAAAGACTAACTGACACAATTTATTTCAATTTTTAAAAAGCTCTTAGTAATTTTAAGGAAACAGTAGTTGTGTGGAAGAAAAAAGTTGTGTGGTGGAACAGAACAGAAATAGGAAACCAGGTAAACAGAAGAGAGCAAAATAGGATTACATAGTCAAATATCAATCCGTGATGCTCTACAGKTCTCTGTTAGGAACATTTTTGTTAATATATACAACAATGATCTGGAATCACCACTGCATATACTGCAAGACAGTAAAACTATGCAAGTTTATTAAGAATGTGAAGAATTTCAGAGTGGCAAAGCTATGCCAGTGAGCTGAGAAACACCAGATGAAATACAGTGAAGAATTACCTGAATTAATAAACAGTTACAGGAATAACCTGAAATACTCATACACTGTGTTTAGTTTTAAATTAACCACTAAAGAGCAATTAATGTAACCTTTGCTTAAGTATGCAGTACTGAGAAGAAAGAAAGAAAAATATTATCATTTGTAAAGTTACACAATTTTAGGAACACTGAAAATATTATTATTCCATTATAAACAAATAAATTACAGTTTTGCTAACTATATTAAAAAAAAAAAATGACAAGAGAACAGAAGGGCTTCAGAGACAAAACACAGAAAAAAAAAACCCGGAGTTAGAGAGAAGCAGAGTGAGGAGAGAAAGACTGGATTAGGCTTTGGTTTCAAAGGAAGGAGTACGACAAAAGGATTTAATGACACAAATGGCCAATAGTAGAGTATCAGTCATCTCACAGGACCACATTTTCATAAGAGTTCAGGAACAGATTTTCAAACATTCAGCATCTACAGTTCTAGCTGGATTCTGTAACATCACCACATAACTAGCCGTTTGCACCATGGCAATGCCAGCCACTCTCCCACCAATTCAACATCCAACACCTACTAACACCTTTAGAAAAAGCCAGCCTCTCCTTGAACGCTGTGAGGCATCTCCAAACTTGTGTGAGCACTTTTTCTTAAAAAATGAAAATCTCACATTCAGGAAATTGGAGTAAACATTCAACATAGGCAGGTTCTTCCTTTAATTGCTATGCATTTTTGTCTGAGCACAAATCTGGTACTAGCCAGGGAGTATTGATGGTGAATTAAAGTCCCAGTCCTTGGCCGCTTTGGTTCACCTTAAATACAATCTACTACCAGCACAGTGCATTTGGGAAGGTGAAGAACACTTGCAAAGGAAGTGTGGAGTGCATCCCAGGTGCCGCTCCACTGTGTCAGCACTGGCATCCACGCAGCTGAGGCAGGTCTACAAAATGATCTAACTGAAAACACACCCCAAGAAAACAGGTTTTGACCAGATCAAAACAGTTTCAGCTCACTGTACAGCTAGTATCAGCACAAAGGAGAGACAGGGAATAATTGGCTGGGGGCAAGAAAGATGCAAGGGAGAAGGGGCATCAGCATGAACTTATGCAAGATTAACTACTGATTAATCAGACTGCTGGTCTACCATGTGATTGCAATTCTTGTTTTCCAGTTAAGCTAGAAAATCAGGTTCAAGTGATTCAAATTTCTAAGATCAACTGCATCTCTAAGCAATGATGCCACGATAGTTCTGACGCAATATTAAACCAAGAATTTCCCTAATACAATTTCATATTCTATACAAAGTATATTCTGACATATGTGTCAGAATATATTCTGACAACATTTTCTTTACACATGTACACAGAAATTATAGATAAAAAAATATGTAAACTGTAAGGATGATGTACAAATCTCTGTACTCTGGCAAATAATTGAAAAATCACTTAAAATTTGCAATTTGAAAAAAGCTAGAAATACAATACTTTGACATGTATTTGTTATTACAATTTAATGATATTAACGAAATCTTAGCAACACAGAGACCCCAATATAAATTGATATTTTGAGTTAGCCGTGCAATACTTCCCATACTAGAAACAGTGCCAAAAAGATAAGAACAATTTGGTCAGTACAGTATTTTCTTAAATTTGCAGACTATAATTACAGTAATAGAAGCTAAAAAAAAAACAACTCAAGTTTTTAACCCCAGGATTCTACATATTTCTAAAATATTTCACTGCCTTAAAATGAATAAAACTGCCCATAACATCCACATAAGAATCATAATACAATTCAATTTTAATATACATATTTTACAGTATTTTATCTTGCATTATTTTATTACATTACAATTGCAATAAATATTCAGGCAAGTGAGGTGTTAAAAAGTCTTTTGCTTCAAGTTTTTCCAGTCCTCTGAATTAAAAGAAAGCTTGACTGATAAGCAGAAATGTGAAATTCTGGACTCTGCAATTTTACTAGCACAAAATTTTTGCCTCATGTTCAGTCACTTTAGAAACTTTTAAAACAGAGCTATAAATTATGAACCCCAAAATTCCAGCCACAAGGTGGAACTGAAAGATGACTGACCTGGATAAGATATACAAATTTATCTAGCCAATCTCAGGATGAGGTTACTGTTTTTCCGCTAACAGACACACATTTCATGGTTTCTCCGCTATGAGCGTACATTTTTTTCCTAATCTGAATTACTGAGAAGTTTTTAATGACTTAGCCTCCAAAATAGTTTTGATGCAAAAGGCAGTCTAATAACTTAAAGGATGACCTTAAATAGATCTCGGCAAACTCTACAATTATTTTATTCAATGCAGAAGTCAAATTTCATATAAGAGAGAACACTGATAATCTCCTCCTACATCTGGCCTTTCTGAAATTCTGATTATACATACAATATAATTAACTGGCACCAAATATTTAACATTTGTGACACCAAAATAATAGGGACCAATAAGGAACTGTAATTTTCATAAAATATATTTGCATTACTATTGAATTAACTAAACAAATTTGATATGGTTTTAGTGGACGTTTTTTCCTCTAGAAAGTAAACAGCACAATTTTCCAATTAATAAAAACAAAATGGAAACTGACTTACAACACTGACTTCAAAATCCTTGTGAAAGTCTGTACTGGTGATGTCACAAATGCTGTCACATCTGAGCGGGTATTGTCTGTAGAAGGTTCAGAAATGTCCATTTTAATCAAAACATTTATTAGAGGTAGTTGTGTCTTTTTTTTTTTTATTTTAATGACTTACAGAATTCCCTAAGCATCATGGTTGCAATTCCTTTTAAAAATAATAAATTAGGTAAAATCTAAATAGCTGAAATGTAAGGATCTGATCTATAATGGATATAGAAACCCATGTAAGAGTGAGGGGAAATCCGTACTTTATGCTTCCATCAGCCTTTAATAACGATGTTTGCATAACACTGATGTAACACTCACATTTTCTAATTTGCTTAAAATGAACTACAAATTATTTCCTCAGAGTGCTAAAATGCCAGTGATAAAGTACTACAAGACAGAAAACACAATTTCTCCAAGGTTGCAGTTATTTTTAAATTAAACCTTTTAACTTCATGATACTTCGAAGCCCCACTGCAAAACACTAACTACTAAACAATTACATTTCTTATGTCAAGAAATCCTCACATCACTGGTCCAAATCGCAGAGACAGAGACTTAAAAGAGATGGGGACGCTTGTTCACTTAGATGCAAGTTGTAAGTGTCTGAAAAAAACCTTTTCTTTCTCTCCTTTCTTCCTGTGCAATTTGGGAGCATGGCACCGCCAAAAGGACCATGCTGTGCTATGGGAAGGGATTTGAGCTGTGTAGGTGCCTGAAGAACTCTTAAACATTCATCTTCCTATTTAGAGCATTTATAGCGTAACTATTTATACACTTAAGTTTCTTTTGATACAAGTCATCTACGTTCTATAATCATTTCTGTATATCCCCAGTAAAGATAATCAAAGAAAGAAAGAAGCCTTTCCAATAAAGACTTCCAGTGAGAAAAATAAATTCAGGTACAGAACTTCTTAAAACATCTATTAAAATTTCCTATCTGTGACATAAGAACTGGAACAAATGACAACAGAATAAAGCTATGCTTTTAGTTCAAATTCCAAAGAGAGAAAAAAAAAAAAATCTCATGCCAGAATGAGGTATGAGGACATATGGGCAGTCTATCACCTGACTACCAAACAACAGTACTAAAGCTGACACATGTTTGTTAATCCCGAGAGGTAAAACACTGCTTTGTCTTCCGGGGGTTGTGCTGCAGATGAGTGCCCGTTATGATGCTGATGCATTTTTCCATGCTGACGTTCCCCTGGGAATTTGAGTTCCCCATCAGGGAGAAGCGACACAAATTTTTCAACTCCTCTAAGAGTCTTCCATATTTTTGTTTACCAAGTGTGCACATAAGAATAGCAAGCATCAGCAGCACAGCTGAAACAGTTTTAATAAAAGCTTTTCTTCTCGATGTCTACAGTTTAATTCAGTTAAATTTTATACCAAGACTATTTAGTTGACAGCTTGATCTTGTACCAACAGATCACAGTTTGATAGGGAATGACTGAAATTTAGTGACGTGATTATTGGTTACAGACAGCAAGCCCTCTTCAGACAATCTGAGATTATTAAAGGGAGCAACACTTCCCAGAGATCTGGGCATTCTCTAATGTACTTTTTATCTCCGTATGGGGCAGAATAAGATGGGGTCAAGGGATCAATGATCAATAAGCTATAGAAACACTCTAGTCCTCTAGAAGTTTCTCATTCTCCTGAAATAAGTCTGTTTTCAGACTCCTCCAGTTCCAACAAAACCCCTCAGAGAATTCCAGGTGCAATTTTTCATTATACCTCAGCTGATCCAGCTGAGGAGAAACCCTGCCTCCTCCTCCTTCCAGTCCTGCAGTCCAGTGGTCCTCCTTGTCTGATCTGTCACTTGTGCAGCTCACCAGTCCAATAGGGAAAAAAAAGGGCAGGGGAGGGCATGGAGAAGGGCAGGAATAGGACAGTTTCCTTACCCCATCAGCTGGCAAGTCTTGCTAAATTCATCACAAGGTGGCAAGGGTCTATCTGAACCTCCTCCTTCATTACCAGCATACCACTAGATCTGATTAGGTATAAAAAGAAAACATCCTCTGGATACTGTTTTCAAAACTTCTCTCTCCCTGACACACTGGGCATTTGTTTAAAGGATCTGGTTATGAGTAACAAGTGGGAGGGCTGTATGCGTATCTATTGTTGATTGTACAAGCACCAAAGCAGACAACATACAGCTTCTTGTTGCGGCCTCTGTTTGTAAATGGATGGTCGTGCTGCCCGGTTGCATCCTTCATGCAGATTTGCTCCTGAGGTGAAAGTGCAGAAATAGTAACACCCCTGCCTTCATTTAAGAGGAAAATTAACAGTGACTTACACAATACTTTTAGCTCTCTCTCTCTCCAAGTCTGTATTTGTGCTACCACAAACACAACATTTTTATTCTTAACCCAGCAACACTCCACTCGCTAGAGAAAGTGCCTTCACAGTGTCTTTAAACAACTCCATTTACTTAACATGTCAAAACTATATTAAGAAATTACTTTATTACTGTGAATCAGTACCTTCACACAGAAAAGTGTAAAGGACTAATAAGCTTAACTTAGTATAATGAGAAAACAAAAATACACAGCAAAGGAAGTATGTGGACACTCCACATTCAATAAGAGAGCTCTAACTGTGCATGATATTGAGTACAAAAGTGCCAAACTGGTGGCAACAGCAGTACCTAGCCAAGAAAGACTATGAAACAACTAGGAACTACAGTAATTTTATCTTTTAATACTGATACAGTGTTTCTCAAACAGCATGTCAGCAGGGACCTCTGCAAAGAGCAACTGGATTTTTACTGTTTTATTTGAATAACACTCTGAGTAAGCCTTGGACAAATTCTCAAAAATTTCGCATTTCATTGCTAATCTGAGTATCTCGTGCAAATCCGTATAGGACATTTTGTGATTTTTATTCATGGTACCATACATTTTAAGACAAAAAGGAACATCTCATCATTTCAGTATGACCTCTTCAAGGAAACAGGCCACAGAATTTTCCCCCGTTATGCATACACTGGTAAAAAACTATTTGTTTTTTTAGTGCTTATCTTCCAAAATGCACTCTGTCTTGTTTTGAGGGTATCAAGATGCTCTCCTTAGTATTTTTCAGATCTTTCTCTTAGTCACTCTCATCTTCGTTCTGAATACATCTGGATTCAACATTCAGTCATAGAGCTCCATTACTGCTTACGCTGCTACATTAAAGAGCTCTTTACGTTTCTCCATTAAGGTTCTTTCTCATGGCAAAGCAATCCCATACCCCTCAATATCCATACAGGTTCTCAGAATCTCATGTTCTAAAGTCATTCTCTCCAATGCTGAAAACATTATCATTTTTCTTCTCTACTATTTATCCAGGATGTAAATATTCATTTTAATATTAAGTATTAAAAGAGAAACTGGAACAGAACTCATAATTCCCATCTCCCTATGCTATTTACTTCTCTGTATTCTTACTATGCATCTTGAGAGGCTGCAAGGAAACTATTTTCTACAGAACTTGACTAGGAACTCCCAAGAATTACAAGCATTAAAGAACCCAAAGATTTTATTTAACTCAATGGGCTTCAAAATTTTTCAGTTCATGGAACCCTAACATTTTGCAGCAGAAACATGGAGTCCTAAATACCAAGAGAAGTGCTGTGTCCTATACCCTGGACAAGTTGGCTGGTTTTTTTTTCAGTAACCTTTTTTAGAGTCTTCCAAAGCAGTCCACAGATCCCCCTGGATCTGCAAGCAGGATGGAAACTACTATTATTACTTTTAACTACTATTAACTTATGATTTAAAATAATACTACTTCTCTAGTGGAAGATTTCTCCATCTCCCAGGAATCTATCTGAGTGCTTCATGAGTAGGTTTAGCACTGGAGTGGAAGAAAGCTGCCCAAGTAAATCTGATGTGCAAATATTCAACATCAGCAGAAAAATATAGGTAAAAATAAGAAAAAGAGGGGAAAAAAAAAAAAAAAGGAAAAAAAGGCAAAGGACCAGCTCAAAAGACCTTACAAACAGGCACAAGACTACTGAAAATACTGTAAGGCCAGGAAAAATGGCTGCCACAATTCAAAAAGAAAATAAGGTAGTTCTCCCTTCCTCTCCCTCCCCCCCCGCCAAAATCCACCTGGATGTCTTAATGGAAAAGTTAAAAGGTGATTATAGGGGAAAGGTCAGTATTAAGAATGAAAAGTTTGCCCAAATAAGGAGGAAAAGGGAAGACCATAAAATATGTCAGAGCAATGTAAACACAAAATTAAGAGAGCTAGAAAAGAATTTGAAGAGCTTCTTGCAAATGACGCTCATCATCAAAACCAGGAAGCCAGACAAGAAATCAGTGGGACTGCTCGATAACAAAAGCACAGAAAGGGAACTCAAGGATAATAAGGCCACAGCAGAGAAGCACTATGAATTATTCGCCCTCGTCTTTATTGCTAAACACACTGGAAAGATACCCAAACCCAGACCATTCCCTGTAGTAGACAAGTGAAAGCTAGATGATTTAATGTAAACGTAGGAATTATTAGATGTCAGTAAGTCACCAAGACTGGATGACAGTCAGCCAGGAGTGCTGAAGGAACTGAAATGTGAAAGCACAGAGGTGCTGGCCAAGGAGTACAACCCATCACTACAAACGGCCACACGCCCAGAAGACTGATGGATTGCCAACACAACTTCAAACAAAAAGCGACTCTAGAAGGGATCCCAGAAACTACCTGCGAGTCTGACTCCCGCTTCTGGTAAGTCACTGAAGTCTACAATAAGTAAGATCACAGAGCACATCAGACGACATGGATCTGTTGGGAAAGAGCCATCACAGCTGCTGTGAATGGAAAGCCTGCCTCACTAACCTGATGGAGTTCTACAGGGGGGCAATAAACATGAGGGCAAAGGGCATCCAGTAAGCACAATGTGCTTGTCAAGGTTCCTCCCCAAATACAATTAAAGAAATTAAGTTGCCACAGGATTGGAGAACAGGTTCTTATACAGTCTGAAAGTTGGGTGAGGAAGAGGAAACAAAACATAAGGCTTAATGGTCACTTTTCAGCATAAGAAAGAGAGTCAGGAGGTCCCCCAGGGATCCATGCTGGCATCATTTTTATATGACATATTCATCAATTACCTGGACAGTGGTGTGATCCATGAAATCTTACAGCTTACAGATGATATTACACTGTAGTGGATAGTCAAATGCCATGTCTATGGCATGGAAAAAACAGAAGGATCTCACAAAATTGAGTGGGCAAAGATGACAAATGAACATCGGGTATATAAATGTGAGGTAATGTATCTAGGAAAAAAATAATCTAAACTATGTCTCACAGTGTTTACCTTAGAACCATAAATTATAGTTTAGTTGAGTCCTGGATTCACCCTTGACAGCTCTATGAAATCGTAAGTTCACGTACAGCAGCAGCCAAAAAAACCTGACAAAATGTTGGGCATGTCAGGATACTGAGAACAAGAGAAAGGACGCCATTTTGCTGATACAGAAAACACTGCTGTGCCCACATCTTCATTACCCTGCACAGTCTCGTCTCCTCATCTCAGGAATAATGTAGTGGAATTATGAGAAAATACAGAGAAGGGCAACCAAAATGATCCAAGGGGTGGAGCAACCACCTTTTCTAAGAGAGGATGAAAAGATGGGGACTCTCTAGTTCAGAGAGGAGGTTGAGGTTTACAAAATCATGAAGGCAGGAGGTAAGTGCAGCACTGCTCTTCACCAAATACCACAATACAATAGTTAGGGCACTTAGTGAAACAGGTCCATAGATGGATACTAGAAGGATCACACAGAGATATACCATCTAACTTTACTAATACAACAGTTCTGGACACTGGGAAAGTGCAAGGGGAATGAAAGGCAAGGAAACGGCCAAGCTTGCAAGCTCTCCCTAAGCAGCACCTCCTCTGCCACTGCTGCAGACAGAATACTGGGCTAGACGGGCCACTGGTACAACTCAGTAGGCTCTTTCTTATGTTATGCTTGCTTTTCCCGGTTTGTAAGCCAACTGCCTTGCAACAATTTAAAACCGTAATTTCTTCTCCTCTCTGCTGTACACATGAAGAACAGATTATATTATCACTTCTCTTTTCTTATTTAGCCTCAGTAATTGCAATTCATTCAACCTATACTCACAGGTCACACTCCCTAAATCGCTGATCACTCTCACTGCTGGTCTCTGTTTATAATCTTTATAATCTTGAACTGCAGCACCCAGAAATGGATGCAGTTGTCCAGCTAAGACCTTAAGTGCTCAACAGAGCAGAAAGATGCATCTTACAGGCTCTATTACTGTTTATGCATGCCTATGTTTGCCTTCTTCACAACAGTGAGATATAATTAATATACAGTTTGTGATCCACGGTACCTACTGGACTTTTTTCTGAAGAGCTACTTACCTAGCCACTCATTCTCCATTCATTTCTTTGCAAAGTAGATCATCCCAGAGTGCATGTCAAACTTGCTCCCCCTGAACAGCTTCCAGCTCCTCACACACCACATCTCCACGTTACCAATACCATTCTGAATTCTAATCCCATACTCCAGCACGCCTGCAGTCCCTTTCATTTTCAAGACACCTCAAAACATTAATAACCATTCTCTTTTCCATTACTCACCTCATCAATGAGAGTACTGCTTAGGCAGAAGTCAGGAAACAGCCTCACAAAATTCTACTCCATATTTACTTCCATTTTGATACCAAACCTTTAATAATTACTTAGCACAGTTTTCTAACAGTTTTGCTCTTCGAAACAAACCTCACAGTTGTTTCACCTAAGGTATGTGTGTCTTGTTTCCTTATGAAGATGTTATTCACAGAATATCAGAAGCCTGACTAAATCCAAGATAGACATCCAAAGCTTCTCTCCTATACACAAAGATTGCTACCTTGTCAATAAAAGGAAATTTGAAGTGTTTGATACAGTTTAACCTTGCCAAATCCACAGTGACTCATCTCATTTTCTAGATGTTCATAAATAGTCTACTTGTTCTACTATTTTCCCTTAAGTTAAATTGATGTTAAGCATTTTGCCATATTAAAACACATTTTGTTTGAACATAAAAAACATGAAAGGCAATCCAGATAATTTTCGCAGTGTTATTTATTACATTACAGTCTATGTTATCCATAAATTTTATCATCAATGATTTTGTGTTTGTTTTCTAAAGTACTGAACCTGTCAAATAGAGCCAGTCATAAAACTGATCACTGCAGAATACAAGAAGATTATCATCACACACATTCATCTCCCAAATTTTTAGCCATACCTTCCAGTCTGACTTTGGGTTACATAAAAATAGGAAGGAAAAAAAAAATGGAATCCAGCTTAGTCTCATAAAATTATGAAGGAAGAAAAAAAGAATCCAGCTTAGTCTCAAAAGAAGCAAAGGTCTTATTCCTTTGTGTACAACAGGCCACATGACCTATCTTTAACTCTGACATTAACACAACATAGTAAGAGTGTTCCAGAATAATGGCATAATTAACTCAAAATGCCCACTGCAAATATAAAAGAAAAACACCTTCAAATATTCAACGAATAGCACCTTGCCACGACTATTGTTATCTGCTGCTGCCAATCAGTATTGTTATGGTTGTACAAAGACTCCAGTGCACCAGACTGTCGCTAATTATGTATATTCAAGTGATTAGCAAGCACTTGTTGCCTCGTTCACACCACCCTCCAAACAGCAGCCTTTGAGAGGAGAATAGACTGCAAATTTATTGAGAGAACACTGTTAATCCTTTGGGGAGAATGTAAATGTAAACAGGACTATTCTACATCAAGGTGCTTTGACAACAAAAATCATCTGCATAAACACATGCTCAACAACAAACAGGTGTTCTATTTCACAACTAGCGCCCATTTGATGCTTTCAAGTAAGCATTATGCACAAACTGTTAGAAGTACTTTGAAACCAGCTGCAATTACTATAATTAGCTGTTTTCCTACACTTTGGGGTTTTTTTTCCTGTACCTGTTCAGTATTGTGTTGGTTGCAATCTGTAAACTCAAATGAAGCGAAGGTTCTAGCCTCCTGCTTAAAGTTTACTATCCTCTCAGTTCAGTATCCACTATGGTAAGTTCATACTTACCATTAAAGTGCCACCAGTTATAAGATGATGTTTGCGTTAAATAACTTAACAGCCCTACAAATGTCAGGTCGCTCATCTAACACTCATTGTGAATAGGAAAACAAGGACAATTGCCAAAATAGCACCATAAAAATAGTAAGCCTTCAATGTTCAGGATTTCCCGTTTTTACAGAAATGTCCCCAGGAACTAACAAGATTTATTTTTAATAACAAGAACTTTACTTCTAGTTTTATCAGACAATAGGCAGTGAAAAGTCTTGCTTGTAGACAGCTGCTCATTCTAATATGCTCCAAGTAAACGTTTTAAAAAATTATTTGGTCAGAATGCACATGCTTCCTTCAGTTTAATGAACACAGATTACATACAAAGCACCTCTACATTATTTTTCATTCTTATTAAAATAATGTATTCAAGTGTCTTTCTGTTCTCACTCAGCCTTTCATGGCATCTACACAGCTCTTGGTTTTCAGCAGTTCCAAATGCTCCACCACAGCGATGCATTTCTATAGGTGAGTTCAACATGAACAATGAACAAGTCTAGTGGCCTTTTCTCCAAAGTCAAACCCTAATGTGCTAATTTCATAAGCTTGGCAGTGCCACCTATAGATAGCTAAAATCCAATTCTCCTACCTTATGATTTGCCAGATTTTAACCACTGAACTGAGTAATTCCATATTCAGCACGTGCTGAGAGAAGATTTTTTTTCACAAATGAAAAGCTTAACAAGCAAAGACTGGGACTGCCCAGGAAATAAGAACACAGCTGGGAGGAAGGGCTAAAGATGATACACAGTACTAGAAGAAGGACAGGCTACAGGCAATGGAAAGAAAGAGGCCCTTTCACCTTGGGTGAAACAGGCAGGAAAATCTATGATCAGCATAGGGAAATCTATGGTAATCACCTTTCCAAGACTAGGAGACAGCCTGCTGTTGACAGGTTAATTTGACATCCTCCACCCGTATCAAAATGTACCTGAAGTCCCTCTAAAGCTTTTTCCATCTGTAACAGAAGAGTTCCATTTTTGTGGATGTCCACACCAGGTGATTTACAGAACTCTGTACATTTTTAACAACGGCCACTACTTTCTTCCCACCAACTTCTGCTCAGCTGGAAATTATACAAAAGCTTCAGTTCTGTTGGGCCAGCCAAGCAGTACACACTGTATTCATAGCAGTTATTACCTAAGAGACCAAAAGAATGACCAAAAAGATTAATAAAAAGTTGTAATATTACAAGACCTCCCACAGAAATGCAGGGAGCATCGTATGTCTAGAAAATTCCAAGCAAAGCTAATTTTGGGGCTTCTTCCAGGGAGACACCATCCTTTAAGAAGCCCAAAGAGAGGATGACAAACCAATAGTTGCTCTCATTTTCTCTGTTAGCTCTTATGGCAAAAATGTATGTAGTGAACCCAGCAGTTTCAATTGTACAAGCAATCCCCACAATCACATGGACATTTCTTTTTCTCTGCTGCTTCTTTCTTGACAAACAGAAAAATCTGGCAAGTTATCAAAAACAATAAAGATGACTATATCTACAGCTTGTATACTCAAATATGAAGAAACACCAGATTCAGAGTTACCTTAAGCTTTTAATGTACACCAACAGCTGTTAAGTTAAAGAATGTTGTCTTGTATTAGACTCATCTTTGTGATTTGTATTCCTAGCTCTCACACTGTAATCCCAAATYAAATTTCACAATACAGTAGCACCCAGCCACTGAAAAAATGCATCGCATCAACACTACCATTCATTTGACCTGCAGTAAGGTAATTCAAGGAGCTAGACTTTTCTTTTTGGTATAGTGTATTTTTTTATGTCAGTTTAATTCCCTGAACCAACACTTCTCACTTAGATGAACACTGCTGCTACACCAAAAGATGTAGCTGAAATGCATATGCAAAAATCGCAGTTAGCGGCCCCTTCTTCCCCCTTCTAGAGAGAGCCAGACATTAGTTTAGCTCATCTAAGTATATCATAATCTCTCTGTCTCAGCACATGAACAGATATGTAATGGTTTAAGCTAACCCTACTTTTGCAGTATTTTGCATCTATTTTGCAGTAAAATAGACTACGAGTTAGTAATTTGTTACAGAATTTCTGATGGGAACGGTAACTTCTACTGTCACCACATGAAGGGGTTGGAAGGGGAGAACAAACAGCTGTGAAATGCCTAAACAGCTCCAAGTAGATATACAAATATGGTTCAGTTATTTCATTGTCAAATAAGTCAGCTATATGCTAAACAGAAAACACGACTATAAGGGTGTTTACCACTCATTCATATCATCACCACGCATAAAGTTACATGCAGACACATCCGCTTTCTGTTTGTTTATTTAAGACTCTCTGTGAGACTCAAAGGCAACTAATTAGGAGAAATACTGTATTGAATTCCAACATAAAGAGGAGTTTAGAGCCTAGTATCCCATTTACACACACAAGCATGTACTGTTTCTGTGTTTCAAGTAAAAGCTATGAGACAGAGTAAAAAAAGAGTACATAACGGAGGTCACTATCAGCACTTCCTTGCCTCAGTCTTTAATAGTCAGACCAGTCACCCTCAGGGTATTCAGCCCCCTGAGCTGGAAGACGGGGATGGTGAGCGGGATAAACCCCCCATAATCCAGGAGGAAGC
>JAYKAV010001577.1:661046-680645 GCA_035582835.1 Phoebastria nigripes
AAACAAAAAAAACAACCAACTAACAAAAAAAAAAACACACACACAACCAAAACCCACCAGATTTTTACATATTTTGGGATACCTATTGTGATAAATATTTATATATTGAGCACAGCAGAGTAGCAGTTTGCTATGTGGAATATAAATTATATAAGTAAGCCACCTTATCTAGGCAACTTCATTTGGATTCACTCTTATAGGAAGTAAGAAACAAAATATATTTTCTCAAACTCCTTTTTTCTTCCTCAGTTCTCCAGTCTGTGTCATCCTGTAATTCTATTTCAAGCCCTGTTCTTATATTTCAATCTCCTTTTACTCACTTCATGTAAGTGCAGAGCTACTGCACTTTCAACAATTTTAAGAATTGCCTCTAAAACGAAACCCCCCAAACTCATTCAAGCCTACAAACTTAAGAGACTTTGTAGAACAAATTTCTGGAACATTAAAAGCCAATGTGCTACATTTTCTTCCAATGTGAAGAAGTCCACTTCATGAATCTTTAAAAAACAATTGCAAAGAAAGAATATCCTTGACACAATGTATGCCGTATGTATGAGCACAATGATCCCCTCAGGTTTTGGGTTCACAACTGAATCACACTCCCTATCTTTTGCTAAAAACTTTGGATATGACGAGAAAAAAAGAAGGAAAAGTACCGAGAAAAAAAGATTGTCCGAAGATGTGGTTCAGCATCCTGGACTGTTGCAAGGTTTTGAGATCAGGTAAGAACGTCTCACATGTCTTGACAAGCAAATTCCCTAACTGTCCATTACTGATCATCACTGCTCCTTTCTGATAACTCCTGACCTTTTTGCAGCAGCCCATATGTGTACACTCACTGTCTCCTCCTCAAACAACTCTGACTTTAAAAGGATTTTAATTACTATAGATTTACAAGTTTGATCACATTTTTAAGGACTTTCACCCAAGTGGCTGTGCCAGAGAAGCATGGCTATAAACTTCTTTAGGTTTATATGTTAATACAGGAAATCAGATCGAGTGCTTTATCAAGCCTCTTCCTGCTAAAAGACGAATGAGTTAAGCAATGTAAAAGGTAACAGCTCTCCTTCAAAGCAAATACTCTGGTGTCTTGACTATCCTTTCAAACCTTTGGCCTTTGTGAAAGGATGGTCTGCCTTTGCATTTGTTTACATGTGTTGATAATTCAAGAAGTGCTATCTAGGCAGATTTTCCTGAGCAACTCTGATTTCCTCTGCACTACTGCAATTATAATATGGCTTAAAGAAATTCTAATTTGAGTTCCAAAAGAGATCCAGAAAAACTGCAAACCAAAAATCTTGACATCTGAATTGAGCAAATTAGTATAAACTATTCTCAAGAACAGAGTTAGTGGGCAGACAAATAAGTATGGAAAAACTGTCAAAACAGCCTCTGTAAAAAGAAATTACACCTCAGAAATATGAGGGTTCTTTTTAAAGAGTTAATAAGCAATTAGATCAGAAAAAAATCCACTTTATAGAGACTGTGTAGGTTTCCAAACAACATTGAACAATATCCTTAACCTAAAAAACCTAAACTTCCACAGGACAAAAGGGATGATCCTCGCAATAAAAATAAATAAAATAAATAAAATAAAAGCAACCAGGGTCAGAAAACAGGCATAAAAAGGCAGAGTAAATGGTCAGTTTTCACAATGAAAAGCAAGGTCATCATTGGAGACCTGCAGTGATCTACCCTTGGGCCCAACATAGTCATAAATGACCAGTAAAAGAAAGTAAGAGGTGGTGAACCAAAGCTGGTGATTATACAAAGCTGTTCAGGCTAGTAAAGAGGAAAGCCAACTGTGAAGAACTGCAGAAGGACTTAACATCTTTCCCTGTTCTTTATACTCTTCCCTAGCATCAAATGTTAGCTACTATCAGAGACAGGATATGCATTAGAGTAACTACTGGTGCTATTCTTACTTCCTTGTTAATTTGCAGGAGAACAGGTCACTTCTGTAGATATAACCAAACTGAGTCAGCAGTAAGCTCCTGACTGAGTTTGTTCATGCACGCGTTCCAGGATTTCCACTGTCACAAGATCTAGTTTAGAGATGGATGTTGTTAAACGGTTTGTGTTTGCTTCCAAGTGGCTTCTCCTGAATGATACTTCTAGGCAGGAGTCTTCTATTCAATATCAAAACGTTTGAGATTCTTTCTCAAATTCTGATTTCTACCTACATGAAGATCTCTAAACCCTCGGACACAGAGGCCAAGTCTCTCAAAAATTAGAATTAAGAGTGTTTTAACTTTTGGACACAGGTGCTGTAACCATGAGTACCGTTTATTTCAAGGATAGATGGACAGATGAAAGGTCTTTTTCCTCTGTGAAACCTAGCTCTCGCATATTGTTTCAGTGAGAGCTGGCCACGCTTAAGCCATATTTGCTTCAAAATGCAATTTCCAAATTAATTCAGGTGCCCAACTACCATATTTGTTGTATCAAATGGGCAGTTACAAAGAGACCAAAAATATTCTGGTACATAGGAGAAAGTATAGTCTACAGATAATATGGATTTCAGTATCTGACCAATATAAGAATATCCTTGCAAAAAATACATATTGGGTGGGTGTAGAAAACCGCTGGTAATTTTAGCATTGAAAAAGAACCTCTGTGGTTCCATTTTATTGATGAGTAATTCTCTATCCATAGAGTTCCAGTATAAATATCATCATCTTTATAAACAACTAGGTGCACGGTTATAACTAGTAGTATAATCCCCCTTCTAGATTTTTAGGTCTTGTTCCATTTTCATCATTCTCGACTTCATCTTTCTAAGAAACGGCATCATTATTTGAGAAACTCCCTGATAATCAGGGCTGATCCCAGGAAAGCAGAACATTGATAATCTTGACTTTGAAGGAGTACAGGATCATGAGAGTAACAAATAGGGAAGAGAACTGAGCATTTAAACAGATGTTAGAAAATTCAGTATATGAATATGAAAGAGACTATTTAGTCACATTTTACATCTAAACAAGTATTTGCAGTGGAAGAGTGAGAATAGTGGGACAAAAAAAATTTTACTGAATTAAAAAAAAAAAAAAATCACAAGAAGCAGGTTTGGGAGCTCAGGCAACAAAAAAAAAATTTTTGAACAGAAATACAGTTCCACTGGGAGCAAAGTGCTTAAATAACCATGTTAAATGCACTTCCTTACTAAACACATTCAGCAAGTATACACAAGCATTTCAAGCCATGTCCTTCCAAACCCATTAGCCTGATTTTTTTTTTTTTAAACTTTACACTCTTACAGCCTTCTTGTATTAATAGAACCAGTTGAGAAAAAGAAGTAACAACTCTGCCACCACATACCTAGAGAGTCTTGCCAGACATCAAACACCAAGAGTACAAACTCTCTTCTCACACTTGTGTAAAGAAAAATCCCAAGTGACATCTAGTGTAAACATCATTATCTAGCCATGTGGACTGCAGACTTCAAGGGTGCTAAACAAGATGCTGGACATACTCCTCCCTTGTGTGCTGATTACCTACACTAACTGTCATACGTTACACATGTTATTTTGACAGACCAACAAGTCTGGACTTCTTGGGCAACCAAGAAGTAATCACTACCCAGTTTCTTTGCACAATTAACAGTAGAAATAATTTTCCAAAACTACACCTGGTAAACAAATTTAAGACTCTGATTTATCAAAATTCAGGCAATTTCATTCCAAAGGGGAAAATAAATATATAATTACATATATGTATATACTTTATGCATCCTCTTAAACACATTTACATTTTAAAAGCTCTTTGAGCTCTGTATTAGTTTACCTATTATATTTTTGTCAAATAAATGGAATATTCATATTTAGTTTATATACACTTAAATTATAAGTCTTGTATTTGCATTTTGAAACATTTTTTTCTCCTCATAATGCAAATCAATTCCTTTAAATTACCTTGGGCTTTTCAGAGAAGAATATGTCAAGATTGTTCAGCCTCTCTACCTTCGTCCTTCGCAGGACGTAACAACCATCAATTTCTGGAAGAAAATCTGAGAGTGCTAAAGGGCAGCATCACCATATTCGAAGCATGAAAGAGCAGACAGAAGCGTGGCTGTCACCACCTCCTTTATCAGGAGTAACCTCAGCAGCCTGAGCCAATTCCCATGTTATCTAGAGGTAGTTTTTCCACTGATTTAGCTGAAGTTGAATACAAGTTGAAACAAGTTGACTCAAGTCAGTTATTTCTCAGGGAATTAAGGGAAGCTACATTGTCATGCTATTGTATAAAAACATTATAGTAAACCTTCTGTCAAAAAGCTCTAGTAACTAGGCTTTGAAATTTGACTTGGAACTTGCAGTTTGGCAGGGGATTCACCTGATGTCAGAGATGTCTATAGGAAGAGTCACCCAAATGTGATGAATATTTTTTCAAAAAAAAAAAAAAAAAAGAAAAAAAGAAAAAAAAAAAATCACTTTACACCTGCTAAGATAAGACTTGTTGAGTCTGGCACCCAATTCTCCAAAGGCTTGTTATGCAGACCATTTTCTCTCCCTTGATGCAGGGACTGACCAGGTCATTTCCTGCAATTGCTCCTTCTGACAATCAATTTTCTGCAACAGTGCCAGGCAACTGAATGAGAGCAGAAAGGCTCTTTCTTGCACTCCAAATATTACCTTTAATTATGCCCAGGTAGCATAGAGATTAAGGAAGCAGTCCACATGGAGTAATTCAGATTGGGACAAATGCATTGCAGAATCCTGAATGGGGCAATGGGGCAGCAGGAGATAAAAAGCACAAGATGGCCAGAGTGGGCAAATGGATGGCTAGAAAGTTTAGGAGTTGAGAGAAATTCAGAATAGTCATAAGAAATAAGCTGGGAGCACGGAGCAAGAGCTGGGACTCAAGATGGTCTGAGAAGACAAAGAGAAAGAAGAGGGCCAGGTCTGGAAGGTATAAGTGCAAATGAATAGCAGCAGGGCAACCAAAAGAGGAGAACATGAATATAGAAGGAAAAGGAATTAAGTAGAAAGGGAAAGAAAAGTGAGTGGCAAGGTCAGAAAGTACATTTCCCAGAAAGATCTGAACTTAGGGGTCCGGAGTTGTTTCATACTTCTGGCAGCATACAGCTGTGAAAACCGCTGGAAGTAGTGTTTCATTCCCCTCTAGCAGCTAGTTCTCATTATAGATAAGAGCTTGTTACAGCTACCAATTACATATTTCAAGTGCAAATATCCGTTCTAACCCAAAGTGAGAGATGATATAACTCCATGTGATATAGTAACTTTTCAGTTGGCTTTTAAATAGTAGATCACATCCAAAGCAAACTCCTTTAAAAGGCTGACTAGTTAGTTACTAAGTGAAGTATTCAAAAAGTTTAAAAAATGCCAGAACTAAAAGCTGACTACACAGGCTTAATTTCAGGTACATACACATTAGCGTGCGAACTCTGCTCCTGTCACTGAGCAAGAAGCTAGTCAGTATTTCCTTTATTCTTTATTTAGGAGTTGGCCCCAACTCCGTTTCATATTGTTTGTTCAAATTCTCCAGCAGATACACTGAATTTAAGAACCCTTACACACAGTTACTTATTAGAAAGCCTACCTTGTATGCATATTAAATATAGTCTTAATTTTATGTGTATATATTTGACAGTGAATTTTCCATTTTACATTATTATTTACCTACATTTGAATTCATATTTTTATTTCAAAGTGTAACTGTTGGTGCAACATATTTTTTCTTGCATTTCTGTATCTAGAGATCTCCCCAGAAAAAAAACCACCCCCCAAAAACCCAACAAAAAAACGAAAACAAAAAAACCCAAACTCAGTGGCAACTGCAATAACAGTATTCACTCACAGCATCAAATAACTGAGAACTGTAAAACAACAGAAATTGCTCCAGCTCATACATCATCTAAAATACATGAGTGTATCTTTCACAGCGTTGAACTGCTGAGGTAAACCTAAAAAGAAAATGGACAATTTCCTTTCTTTATTTTCTGCAATTGCATATTTTTTCAACAGGTAGCAGAGAGCTGGAATATAAAAATTCCTATAAATTTTTTGAAAATGCAGTACAAAACTTGCAAATGGTTATCAGATTCCACCCCCAGCCCCAAGAAAAACCCCAAACCACAGAAAAATTATAAACACAGATCTGTTCCTCAATGAGAAATGTCATATGCCAAATGTGATATTTTAACATTTGAATGTTTGGAATTATTTCAATACTGAAAGCTGAAAGACTGTTTTAAAGAGAAAACAAACAAATGAATACAAAAATAATTCTTTCTTGCTTTCTGCTATTCTGAATTCCTTAAAAAAAAAAAAAAAAACAAAACAAAACAAAAAAATCATTACGGGGCTCGTATCAGGCAAATGAAGTTTATGCTGCGATCTAACACCTCTAACAAAGTGATCAGCAAAAGAACAGGAATTTATTCTAAATTATGTCAGTCTCCCATATGAAACTATGAGGATCTTTCTTTCACATCTCTTTTCGTACAGTACTGCTCGCTCTGTACGTTATAGAACCTAACCGGTCTGATGTACATTCTTAATACACTATACTTTATCTTCCTAAACAAATGCAAATGGCAAATTTGTTTCTCATAACAACCGACTTTGTATACCTCTTTTTTTTCCACTAGTTTCATAACTTATGAAGACCAAATAATGCTAAACTGAACATTCGAAGTTTTAAGTAGAAAACAATGTTTTGTCAAAATTGTTTTTACAATGTTTCAGCTCAGAAGAGAAGCTGCAGGAAAAGCACACCAATAGTGGGATGGGGGGGTCTGGTGGTGACTCATTTTAAATGTGATTCATCAAGATTTTCTTCCCTCCTATGATTTATACAGGTATCAGRAACCACTAAGAGAAACTCAACCTTTCATTGTAGCACATACTTAGTGTTCTCTATACAGTATGCTTTTATTATCACCCCTTAAAAAATTGTTTTTATCATTTGATCAAGATATCATAGTATTTTGCAGTAAAATGGTATCTGGTGAAGAAAGAAATGTATCAGAATGATCTCTTTTATCTGGCTGATGCATAATCAATGATACTCCCTCTACAGATGGCTATGAAAGCATCCAAAAATGCTTAGATGTGAGAGTTCATCATGTGCCACAAGATGCTTTTTTTTTTTTTCTTATTTTTTTAATCAGATTTTTAACATACACCCTCCTCCCTGATCATTAGTCCCTTCAGGGCTTCAGCCATTTTTAACAATAACTAACTAAATATGTGAATAGCTGGAGTCCTGACCTCATCACATCTGGCACCACAATTTATGCATAGTAAGTATACTATTGATGATTTCAGATGCAAATACTCCAGAATTAAACACACCTACTTGTAGGCAAACAGGCTAAAATAAAAATATGCAAATGTCTCATGTATACAGCATATCAGGCTTATGAGGATTGAACATAACTGCCTTAAGTCTTCCTCCTCACCCACATCCCTCTACCTGCATTTTCAACAGGTACTCAATCACTTTCTACTACTGAAAGAGTAACTTTTTCACAAAGTTAATTTTATTTAGACAAAATTATCAATTAAAGATTACAGAAATATTTCTAATTTAACAAAAAGCAGAATCATCAAGTGTTAAACCAAGTAAGACTTCTAGACTTTACACTGCTTCCACTTATTTCCATCTGTGATCATGCTCTTAATGCTTCAGTGATATGGAGAAATAAATATTTAAGTAAATAAATAGTTTGATCAGCTGGATCATTTGGGGGGGAGGTAGGCTGTGAGAAACTTAACTCTATCTGAAATTTACTTTATCCATTAAAAATATTTTCATGAGTAATTCTTAGTACATGTTATAAGTGCCAGGCATAACCAAACGAAAGCAAACAGCAAAACACAATTTCATTGGTAGATATCATGATTTGGTTCTCTTCTCTAGCCAAAAAGCCTGCCAGAAAATATCATCTGAGCATCTTATACAAAAAAGCAAGAAACATATTAAAGCTCCCTTTTTACAAAAATTACCTAAAAGAAAAAAGAAATGTAATCAGTGTAAGAAAGAAAGTCCAAATGACACTGTACACAGTGCTAGACGTCTTGGCTGCATGAAAATGGCTCTCCCAGTCTTATCTTTCTCAGGCTGTTTTCCTCTCCACTAATACCATTGCTACCAAGACACAATTCTCCATTTGCTCCTTCCAAGCAATATGAGATTTTCGTGTTCTCTCTTTCTCGAAGTATCAGCAGAGATTTTTCACTCTCCTGTAAGAAAAGGATGGCCACATTCAAGTAATAATCGTTACCATGCTTCTTGTAATAGTTAAAACCCCTTCTTCATTCTGTAGCCACAATTATAGGCTGTATGACAAGGCTTCAAAAGTGAAGCTGCAGCTACTATGAATTCAGATTCTGTGATAATCCAGCATCATCTCTAGCAATCCAAAACTGATGAGCGATAGAGTTCCTTTAGAACCAAATTAATTGTCATTTTTATAGCAATAAAACCCCCACATCTTTCATTTCATTTGATACTGAAATATAGACAAAAGCATGACTTGCAAAAAAATTCCTATTCAACTCAGAATACAATTCCCACACATACTTAGCCCCCATCAACATGCATCCTTTACCTTCTCCCACCACAAACAGCAGCTTTCTCATGCATCCTTTACTTTCTCCAATCCCCTCCCCAAAAAAAACACTTTTCTCCTTCCATTTTGTTCCTCATTTTCACCTGAAACATTTTTATTTCCTGCCTCATTTGTGTGTCACTATCACTAAATTATATATTGGGTTGCTCGTTCCACTTGTTGACACCGAAATAATAAAGTTTTAAATTTGCTCTAAATTATCATAATAGATAAATGAAATTTAAAACTAGGTAAAGCTTCTGATTACTTTTATTACAAAAGAAAACATTTATTTATTCTAATACAATCTTTACATACAGCCTCCTAAGGAATGGCAGAACCACCTCTCATGAAACATGATACAGTGTTTTATCGCTTTGTAGACCGAATGAGAAATTGTTCCAAAAATACCTCTGTCCTCCTTTTTATGACATAATAAATTACAATAGCATATTAAAGTAAGTTTCAATATATTACATATAGGGGGAGCAACATGCATTTTCTACCAATCTTTCAAGAATGTTTTCGCTCCTACTTTCAAGGACACACACCTAAACATTTGGCAGCAAGTTTCACGTTTTACAAAATACAGGTCAAAATGTACATAAACTCAATTAATGCTACAAAAATCAGGAGGCTATGACAAAGAGAGATGAATTGTCTGCCTCAGTAAATTTCACCAAGGCACAGCACTGCGGTAGTAATATTTTTTACATTTCTTACAAACATTTAAAGAATCCTATTTCATGCACAACGGAAAATAAGAGGAATTTAAATTGTAGTAACAAAGAACCACTAATAGAAGAAGAGAAAAACTGGGAAGTCTATATTTAACTTGGTGCTCAGTCATTAGAAAGGTGCCCCATAACGACCATATGTTACTCAAATATGTTATCACACCTACAATTTCATCATATGTCTCCCAAGAAATTAATTAGCTCTAACTTTTTCAACTTTGACAAAAATGTCTGCAGTAAGTCAGATTACTAGCTCTTGCAAATGCTTCAAAATTCAAAGCTTGCCTCAGCTTTTATTTAACCTTTTAATTACAATCATTGAATAACATTTGGAAGGCAGATGTTCCTTTTTTTGCATATGTAGTTAATAATAAAAAAGACCATTTGTTTTAAATTAATATTGCTTTTTCAACTACAAAAATGCTACGAAGACAGTCATCATTTTATACAGCAAAGAATGGATACACCAGCAACGTTAAAATACCAGTTACCTTAACTGGATGTGGAATAACCTGAAGAGGATGAATTCTAATAAAAATCACAGTGTGATTCATTTACACAAAAGAATGGGAGCAGATTAGGACTCTCAGCTGATCTGAATATACTGAAGCAATACAGAAGAGCTCAACTTTCAGCTGCCACCTCAGTTCACAAAAACCGGCGAGAGTTATGTTCAAGATTAACACAGGCATGATGAGAATTGATTCATTCCATGTTTTGGAACAAAACAAAATGTAAGGGGAAAAGTCACAAGGACACGGCACCAAAAAGCAATGATATATAACCTAATCTAACAGTACACACTAAACTACCATCCCAACAGTGGAGGTCAAGCCTACCTCACAACAAACCATAACAGACGGTCTTGGTAGATGTCATTCACAAATCTGATTTATTTTGTTGTGATAGTTACAGAAGATCTGCAAAAGTTATTCCAACAACTTTTTAAGTCTAAAAATTATCCAATAAATCATTACCTATGGAAGAAATACTAACATAAAGTTATTTTAACACAGGCATTAACAAATTCTAAATGTTTTTACTGCAAAACACTCTGAACTTTCAGTCTTGATATCAACAAAAATTAATAAAAACCAAATTAATTTTACAATCTATACTTCCTCAATTCTTAAAAAGTATTAGGCACATCAGTATAGAGCTCTTTGAAGAAAATTAGTACTTCACCATAAAATCATCAAACATGAAAATAAAGAGGTTACATCACTGTTAAAGGCTTACAGTTAGAGTTTCTTGAGGAACAAGTCTATAAAGCTATTAACCTTGCACAGAATTAACAACTAAAGGTTCAATGAACAATCAAGACTTTCAATAAAAAGGGTGAAACAATAAGGTTTGGACCAACTTTTTCTTAAGGTAGCATGATGTAACATGTCACCATAAAAAGTAAAACAAGTAATTCAATACTTGATTATTTTCTCCTCCAAGCTCAGAAGAAGGTTCCTATCACTTCATCCACTGTTTAAACTACCCTTTATTATGAGAATGTAAATTCAACCATGCACATACACGCATGAGCACACATATGGAAACACTAAAATGGAATACATTTTTGAACAGGTCTTAAGATAGCTATGTTATTCCTGTGATTGTCTACAAGCGTTATAAACCTAGGCTATCAAAGTTAAGCCAAAACTTAAGATAAACCCAGTCTTTTTAAATTACGGAGAAAAAAAAAATAAACACATTTAACAAACCCTAACTCCATGTGCAATTATATCATAACTGAATTAAAAATGAGAAAGAAAGAAAGAAAGAAAGAAAGAAAGAAAGAAAGAAAGAAAGAAAGAAAGAAAGAAAGAACAAAAAAGTGTCTCCCAAAAGGAAAAATAATTCGGGTCTACATATTTTCAAATACTTTAATCCAGCAGCTACAGCTATTTGAAAGCATTCATTCAACTGCCTTTGTATACCTTTATGCTTATTTCATTCTAACTTTCCATGAGATTTTCTGTATGCTGGAATTGCTGGAAACATAAATTATTGATGTGGATGCTGAACTTTAATTCTATCTTCCTCTATTTTTCTCTAGAAACGTCTATATTCTTACCTAAAGAATAAGGTGTCACTATGCACTATTTTTAATTAAATCTGCTACTGTATAGTTGGGTATACAAAATATAATGGGCCAATTATAGTAAAACATGATCATATCCAAATATAATTTCTAGCATCAAACATACAGGGACAATAAGAGACTACAAAATTGACTTTAAAATAAATATTCAAAATATTTACAACATAAAAAGAAAAATTCATGAGTGAAAATTCATGAGTACAGCTGTACTATAAATAAAATACGAAAAAATCATACATTAAAAATGAAAAGAAAAAAAACCACTGTCTAGACAACCTCTCTAAAACGAGCAAACTATTACTATTGCCCACCCCATAACTCATTCAATCTTACATTATAATTCCAAGTAGCTTTTCTACATGTCTTCTGCATTGAAACTAAATCAAAATGCAAGTTTTATCTTTGTCTAGAAGAAATCCAGAAAATATTAAATTTACAAATGTTGCTGTGGTGTCTCAGGGAAACTACAGTTCAGCCAACATATGGTCCAATTTTCTCTTTGAGATAGCTTCTGCAGTAGAATTACATTTTTCATAAGGCAGCGCAATGGATGAGCAAAAGAGGCAAATGAGGTGAATTACAGGAAACACAGTTTTGCCAGAAAGCCCAGCCAACAGAAGAGACCAAGGAAATTAGGTGCTCAAATAACAACTCCATTTCTTTCCCCTATACCTTTTAAAACCAGCAGCTGATATCATCAAAGTGTGACAAGAAGCAAGCATCTCTGATACATTCTCATAAAATTTGTGAAAGTGGATACCCATGTCAAAGGGAGGGAGAGATGTGTAACCGGTTGGGCAGGAGGAAAATCCCCAGTAGAAGATGATATATTATCGGACAACTGAAGACTGCACAGGAGAGGTCACACRCAGGCACAAACGCAGGAACAAGCTTTAAACCAGCCACAGCTGAYGCTGGGGCACAAGTCTGCAGGGAGCCGAGCCCCATCCACTGCAGCCCCTGGGGGCTCTGCAGGCCACCCCAACCCGCCCCACCCAGCAGCTGAAGACACTTAGAGCCCATCACGATTCGGGGGTAACTGTCCTCAACACCAAAAGCCAAACTAACTGGACCATCTGCAGGCAGTGCTTCAGCATAAGCAGACTACTAATTTTTAAAAGTGTTCATCCTATGTGTTGCACTTAGAAAAAAAAGTCTTTCCAATCTAAAAAGAGACCGGGATGAAAACCATGCACCTATGCATGTTTCTACCTGAAATATAAAACTGAGTTCACAATATTTTTCTAATAACCAGTCTCCAAACACTTCAATACAGGTATAAAGACAGGAAGGTTGCTTCCCTGTCTTCAGTGGACAGGTGTTGATTCACGTCTCCTTAGGAATGTTCTGAAAAAGCAGATGACACCTCACTCTGACAGAAATCATACTTACCTTCAAAAGAAATCCTTACATAGGCATGTTTTATGTCCTTAAAGTGCTTTGAAGGTAACACAGAAAAAGAAAAGTAAAAATAAAAAAAAAAAAAAAAAAAAAAAAAAAAAAAAAAAAATCCTTTTAACAAACTTATTTTTAAACTGAAATTTTGAGTGCTAGGAATATCTATATATTTTTAAAAAGCAAATTTTAATGTTTATCATCATCACCTAGTTCCCTTTTTTGAGGTCAGCCACACAAAGAGGTGCAACAAAACCCAGAGAAAAATCAATTGATTCAGACTGCTGTAAGCGTATGAACATGCAAACCAAAGTTGGTATGCAAGCCATGTGTTTTAAATGGTAGTACAAAATTTTGTTTGGTATTCTCAAGCAACAATCCTTATACGTCTGCATCAGTGATCTTGTGACAACCATTAGTAAATACTGCCCAGCTTTTTAGTGGCCGAAGACCTATTTCGTGTTAGTAATTTTAATTAACCATTTTTATATTTCTAATGAATACATGTTAAAAAATGTATTTTCTATTAAGATATAGAATATATTTTTATATTATATGCAACCCCTCCAAAGTCTTCACGTGTTCTCTGATTTAAACAAACAAACAAAAAAAAAMAAACAACAAACAAACAAACAAAAAAACAACCAGAAAAAAAATTAGTTCCTTCACTACAAATGCCAGTCTTGCCCTCCCACAAGACCCATGTGCCAGTGTGGATGTATCTGAAAGGAGAATGCCAGTCCATCATAAGAAACATTTTCAAGAAACATTTTTCACCTTACACTGGAAACCAAGATCCTTGAGCACAAAGATCAGTAGAAATTATCCATGTCTCTTTCCACCCTTATCTACAAAATCCAAGAAAATCCCAAGAAAAACCCCACAAGATACCATGCCATTATCAGCATAGCAAAAGGATGCCTACAAAGGGAGGAAACAAACCCAGGAATGCTTACCCTGCTCAGCAAGTACTGAGCACCTTACACACCGATCCGTGAGGCTATTCCCCTTTTCCACAGGGAAGCCACCATTCTTCCAGTGTCTCTGAACACAGCTCTGTAACTCCTAACAAATACAGAGCACTGAGAAGAGAGGATTCCACTCTGCCTGAAGGCCAGGTGAACATGGGTATTACCAGGAGTTTCGCTGAAGAAAACCTAGAGTCCTCCCGAGCACGGGAGCAAAATGACACATTTCACCAAAAAGTTTCTGAAACTGCCCCAGTTAAACTCTCCAGATGTAATTTCTTTTGTAGCAATCAGACTTTACTTGTTATTTCATATCCTAATCAAAACAACACAGACAAAAATAATTTGCTTACTGACGACACTTTTTTCTTAAAAACTGTCCTTTTAATGCTCTTCCTCTCCCACTTTCGTTGCATTGAAATAGCGACTGACATCAGAAAGCAGCTGTGCTGCACACACCCTGCCACAGCACCACAACTGCACGAGAGCCTTCCAGCCTCCCTATGAAAAGCTGAAACCTAATTAGGATGCTTAATATAGCATTATGGATATTGCAAATGATAAATAACTAACCCAAACATATAAGCTATCACAAACGCAATGGATAATTTTTTAATCTTTTTCATCCAAAAATATTCTGGTGTTCCTACATATTGCAGAGAAAACAATCGATGCCACTTGAAAAAATGCTTGCTTTTCTATTTTGCACCTGCACTCTTCTGCTGTGAAAGTGTGTTTCACATCAAGATTTTTATCACCAGCTCTCGAGGTGGGTTGAATTAGAGTAACAGTATTTCTGGAAAACAGACCACCAATATACTGTGAGATTCCTTTGCGGATATAGGTAAGCAATAAAACATCATCTTCACATTTTTAAGACTATTTTATGGTTTTGTCTGTATTCCATAAGTTTGCAATTATGTGAAAAGCAGACTTAAAAATACTTTTCCATTTTTAACATTAAAGAAATTATGCATATAAATATTCACATAACTTTGTAATTTTGTGAGTAAGCTACATAAGCATAATTCTATACTGTTTGAAGGCAGACCCTAACTCCTTATTTAGGCACCTCAATATTTAGAGACATTCCAAGGTGTAAACATCACAGGCTCMACAAAAGTTAATACATCCAGCGGGGGAGCAGTATCTTCAGAAAAAGAGGGAGCCCTAACCCTTAGGGATGTAAAATTCTGTATTGATGTTCCAACATCCCAGTGACTAGAGAGAGGGGGGAGAAAAAGAGAGAGGGGGGGAGAGAGAACACTAAATGCATTCCTGAACAAAGATTTTACTAATTCAGGTAGAGTAACAGCAGAAGCCTGGTAAAAACCATAGATAGGCCTGATCCATCACACTTCTCTCATTTTAAAGTTCTCTGATCAGCCACCAGCACACATCAGCCAGGCAGAGTTCAAGCAAAACTCTGCCGAAGTGCAAGGATCTACGTGGCAGGAGGTGCACCAGCCACAGGTGGGAGGCATCCGTAAGAAGCCCCAAGGAAGCCAGTACCAATCTGAAGGCAGAGTCTACGCTCGTTTGCAAGGTCAAGGCCTTTGTTCAGTCTTCTATTATTATGTTTCACCCTAAAACCAATCTTAAAGTATGTATATTTAAAATGCAGTGCCATATTCGCTTGGAATCTATAATTTTAAGGAGAAATTACCACTGTAAGAAGTAAGGCTGTAACAGACCAGAGCAATGCACTGGCAGTGATTCAAATTCATCTCAGCAGGGCTCAGCACAGACATCAAAGACCCGTACAGGCAAAACCTCCTGCAGAACATAAGCATTCAATTACATGATATAGTAACATTACAGAGTTTGATTTAACTACTACAGGCTTTCATATTTTTATCTACACAATGTTTTGCTGTACATGTAAAACATTAAGATATGCTCACAGTTTTACATATAACAGTACTACAAATTTCTACAGGAGCTTTCAGCTATTTAAACATAATTCCTGTCTGGTCTTACAAGCCTCATTTCAATGTCTGAAGCTTGATAATGAACTTCTTAAATGTATTCGCTACCAAACTTTTATTACTACAGATATATTAAATATTTAATAGTTATATTCAGTATCCCTTACACTCCCTTAATGCAGTGCAAGTCACAATCTGCATTTCTGATGTGAACTAAAATGATTTTACTCACAGGTCTTTATTCAGGTCCTTCCTCCCCATCCCAGACATAGATGGCTGGAATTGTAAGCATCACCTCCTATCTGTGTCTATCACCGCACTTCTGTCAGGTTTCAAGTAAGTTTTCCAAATCTAATGGCAACGAAGCAACAAGTCAAGGTACTACAGCATAACTATGAAGATATTTCTCTGTACAAGGACCATATTCATAGTCCAGATGTTGGTACCAAACCACAAAGGATCTTTGGGATATGATAAAACAAGTGAATATAATTTACTTTCTAATTTGTAATTTGTGCAAGTGTACTAATTCACAAACACATCCCTCACATTCCATTAAGCAAACATTACTTTATAGAAGGGAATGACAAAATACAGCTCTTCCCATAGGTACGTTTTCTGAAGAAATCATACGTATCAGAATGAGTTCTAAAAGTAGAAAAGGCAAAATGTGCTACCACAAAGTTRAAGTGAATCAGGCCAGGATTCAAAATTGCTCCAGTATCACCATCTTACACTTACATAAAACAGTGATATTTTATGTATCAATGCACTTACGTACTGCAGAAAAATCTACAATGTTAAACTGCAAGAAAAGACTATTCAAGTAATATTCAGGTTCGTTTTTTTCATCCAGAAAAGTTACTTACGCAATGTGCAGTCAAACCACACATTAAAAAGAAATATCCGTATCATCATCTAGATTGCTGAAAACAATGCCAACTGGGTCACTGGACACTTATATCCAATGAAAACAATTTGATTTTGAAATAAGTTTATGAAAATCTAAAAATACAGTATGACCAAAGTTCGCAGCCCCATTTCTTCTATTCATTTGTTTCATGCTTCTTGGAGGAGGGACTTCAAAATTCAGAAGCAGGTTTCAGAAAGCTGATTAACTCTCCCAAAACATTCGACCCATCTGGAAAAGCATAATTCAGCTGATTATGGAGTCCTTATTGTGTCTGGCACCACAAACAAAGCATCCAACTACATCCGCAGGTAAGAATAAAACTGACAAACTTTTTTAGGCTACTTGCAGCAACTGAAAACAGTTTTCTAAGCGTTTAAGAGCTGCAAGAACAAAGAATGGAAAAGGAATTGACTATTTTACACAGAACAAATGAAACAAAAATCTCTGCTGGCTAGCTTTCTCAAATTTAAAAAAAGGAAATTTAAAAAAAAATCAAAAAAGGGAGAAATAATGATCAGCTGTTGGAAAAATAGCTTTAATGAGCACTTGTAGCACCACATTAAAACACCCAATTTGCTTAATAAGTAGGGAATGTGAGTCTAAAACTACAAAAGGAGTGTGAAATGCCACACTACAACAAAAACCGTATCAGAAGAGGACAGAGTGCACTGAATTTAAGTAGAATTTTACATGGAAATGTACAGTAACTTCCCAGGAAAAGTATACCAAACTTCGTATCTCCAGCTAGCACTACACGGCGCTTCCCACCTCCAAAATAATCCAAGCCCTCAAAAGTAAGTGCTTACCAACATACCATGTCAGAAGTCCTAGATGATGGAGATCAGGGAAAGCTGGGGGCTGGGAGTGGGGGGAGCGAGAAGGGAAATCAGAACAAATATCTATCAGAAACAGTGTTTACTGTTGGCTACATATTCCTAGGTACCCATACATTAGGGCAGCTGTGATCAGCAAGTTAAACCTGACTGGCCTATCTGCAGGTTTTGGAACTTCTCTTGTCACCAGCTGGAAGGTTAGAAAAGGAAAAGGAGTGTTAGTGGGAGAGGCCCTCCCTGCTGGGGACTGGAACCCCAAACATTTCTGTAGATACTCAAAAGCTGAAGCTGTGAACTTAATAGCAAAAATGACTGCTTTATGGGAAAAACTGTTTCTTTAAAAAAAAAAAAAACAAAAAAAAAAAACACCAAACAAAACCAATCTCCATGTTAAGGTTTCACCTGCTGTGCAAATTCCTGCTAATGTAGCTGTCTTGTTGGAGAAATGCCTACCCACTGCAGGAAACCCCCACCTTTTACTAGGGCAGAACCTGGAGGAATCCTCCTTCACTGAGGGATTCATTCTGGGTTGTAAGAAGATTMTTTCCTCTTCAGTGGCCTCAGGTACTACGGTTGGTCCGTCACTGACTGCTAAATGGAGCAAGGTGAACTACTGTGCTACAGCAAACAGTCATGTGTGACTGCTCTCCCAGGAATTATCTTGCTTGAGCTCTAAAATATGAGGTGTCTGACAGAGAGATGTCAGTGAGAAGACTGCCTGCAAGCTTCCCAAAAAAGGGAGGTGTATCTGCTAAATGTTCAGGATATGTGCAGGAAACTTGTATCACCCTAACATTTAGGAACATAGACATACTGGGTGCTCCCTACTCTATTTTGTTAGAGGCAAGAGAAAGGGAAGGAGGGAAACACTTCAGTAACTTATTTCCTGTATAACCACATTTACAAGCTGCTGGTACAAAAGGAACAGCCAAGGAGATCACAGGACCAGAAAGGCTCTCCTAGATCATCAAGTCCACTCCCAAGCCTATCGCAGTATCACAGCACAGAGCCCTTTTTTGCCAACAAACCGGGAGGGGAACCCTAAAAAACTACAAACACACACACACCAAAAAAACCTGGAAGATAAATTGCCATTTTCTCTTTAAAATTAGTACTAGCACAAACTTAAAAGGAAACCTCTCAAACAGAAGTAAATGCACTGAAATAACATCCCACCTAAGCACAGCCCCACTTTCAAAGAGATTTTGTAAGCCTCACACGATGTATGAATCTATTAAAAACACCTGATAGTAGGGGTCACAAGTAAAGACCATCTAATCTTTCATCAAAACAAGAGCTCTATGGTGATCACTGATCAAAGACTTTGTACCACATTGCTCAGGGTATCTTTGCCACCTCTGACAATTCAGARTATCACTGTATTTATTTTCCTCAGGTGAAATTAGTATGCTTTATATAAGCAAACAGAAACTGATTTTTTTTACAGAAAGTAAAACATCACAAAAATACATTATTTTGATTTAAAAAGGTCACCTCTTTCTTTAGAAAAGACTAAAGATTACTAAAACATCCCAAACAGAAACAGAAGATTAAAAAACCCACAAACAGTTAAACACTATTTCCAAGTGTCTTTATAATACATTAAAACAAACAAACAAAAAATTCTTAGCAAAAAAATCCAGTGGCAAATTTAAATGTAATAGGACGTGTTAATAAAAGATAAGATTATAATAACACTACCACAGTTGATGGAAATCAACAGATTAAAAAAAGTATTTGAGTATTATTCATCCAGCTTTCCAGAATAACAAAATATTCTGAATCACTCTGATGTCACCACTCATTAAAAGCCAATCTAACTAATCTTGCCTCAGATTTTTTTTTCCCCCAACATTTTAAATGATGGAAGGAAGAATAATTCTCCACTTCGTTATTTCTTTGAATTCTGTTTTTACTGATCAGTGAATTGAATGTCACAGACACACTGAAGAGATCATTTATTTGGGTATAATGGAAAAAGCTATTTATCTTTAGCATCAAAGGAAAATAAAACCACCACAGACTAGTTAAGTACATCTCAAAAAAATAAGAAAAAACAACTTTGGAGTAAGGATGTTTTTAGCAAATCAGCTACAGAACAATAAAGACCAAGACAAATATTCCAAAAGGTTAAAAAAAAAAAAAAAAAAAAAAA